>SJYC01020448.1:0-51153 GCA_006408675.1 Madoqua kirkii | reverse complement strand
AAAAAAAAAGGGGGGGGGGGGTGGGGATGAACTTGGGACTTGGCATTAACAGATGCATACTATATATAAAATGGAGAAACATCGAGAACCTACTGTACAGCACAGAGAACCATATTCTGTAAAAACCTGTAATGGGAAAAATCTGAAAAAGAAAATATATATAGCTGAATCACCCTGCTGTACAACTATACTTTTAAGAAGAAAAGGAAGGGAAATGTAGTTGCTCATATTAAGGATAAAAAAAAAAATGGAAGGATACCACTGACTAATAAAAGTTCTACCCGGTAGGAGAAGGTTGGAGAACAGAAATGGAAGTTTTTCAGATGAAAGACGCACGGGCAGCTTCATAACGGATGTAACACACTGTCCAGGAGCCCACTGGTCCATCTTAACCACCAAGGGAGAGGGAACTAGGCAGCTCAGCCTCCCGATCTGGATCAACGGCAAGTGCAGAGCAAACCCAGTGAGGTATTTTCAAACTGAACCGAACTGTCTAGATCTAACCACCAGCTTACAAGAAATTCTACTGTTCACACTGTTCATGGGATTCTCAAGGCAGGAGTACTGAAGTGGCTTGCCATTCCCTTCTCCAGTGGACCACATTTTGTCAGAACTCTCCACCATGACCCATCCGTCTTGGGTGACCCTGGACGGCATGGCTCATAGTTTCACTGAGTTAGACAAGGCTGTGGTCCATGTGATCAGATTGGTTAGTTTTCTGTGATTGTGGTTTTCAGCCTGTCTGCCCTCTGATGGAAAAGGATAAGAGGCTTATAGAAGCTTCCTGATGGGAAAGCCTGACTGAGGGGAAACTGGGCCTTGTTCTGATGGGTGGGGCCATGCTCAGTAAATCTTTTTTTTTTTTTTTTTACAAAGGAATAGGCGTTATTTTATTGCTGTAATATTGTATGATACTGTAACTATAATGTTGTCACTTATTGTAAATGTACTACGGTTTTATTAACAATAAACACTTGTTAACAATGACCTTGGCCTCATGGCTCCTTATAGAGGGTTACCCAAAGTTCAGAGCTAGGGAGGAGACTTAAGGACCAGGAAGAGAACCTGGAGCTGATTCCCTGGTTACTTGAGACACTTGTGTCTCAGAGGGAACAAAACCCCTACAGGAAGCTGTGCATGGCCAGCTGCTAACCCCTGCCCTGCCCCTCCCAGGACCTGAGCCTGGATCCAACGCTCACTGGGCCTGAGTCTTCCTGCTCTGTCCAGTGGGGTAGGTGTGTTCTCATTCGTTAAGTATTTACATGGCACTGAGCTGGACTGGAAGGACGGGAGCCCAATGCCAGGAGTAAGCTGTCATTTTTCACAGAACTAGAACAAATAATCCTAAAATTTATAATGGAACCAAAACACCCAGCAATCCTGCAAAAATGAAAGCAGGAGGCAAAACTTTCCCAGACTTAAGACAATACTACAAAGCCACAGTAATCAAACCAGCAGAGCACTGGCACTTACCATATAGACAGACACATTCATCAGTGGGACCGAATAGAGAACTCAAACCCGCTTACCTGCGGTCAGTTAATCTTCGTCAAAGGAGGCAAGAATAATGGAAAAAAAAGAAAAGTGGGAAAATGATAGACTCTTCAGGAAGTAGTGGTGGGAAAGCTGGACAGCCACATGTAAATCAATAAAGTTAGAACACTCCCTTACAACATGCACAAAAAGTCAAAGTGCCTTAAAGACTTAAATATAAGGCAGAACACCATAAAACTCCTAGACAAAAACATAAGCAAAATATTCTGACATAAATTATACCAATGTTTTCTTAGGTCAGTTTCCCAAGGCAATAGAAATAAAAGCAAAAACAAACAGGACCTAATCAAACTTACAGGCTTTTGTAAAGCAAAGGAAACCATTAACAAAAAGATAACCTACAGACTGGGAGAAAAATTGTTTGCAAATGAAACTGATAAGGGCTTAATTTCCAAAACAGAGCTGTCACAGCTCAACATCAAAACAAAAGCCAAAAAACCCAATCAAAAAATGAGTAAGACCTAGAGAGACATTTCTCTAAAGAAGACATACAAATGGCCAGTAGGCACATGAAAAGATGCTCATCATCACTAATTAGCGAAATGCAAATCAGAACTACAATGAGGTACCACCTCACCCCAGTTAGAATGACCATCAAAGTCTACTAATAAATGCTGGACAGGATATGAAGACAGGGAACTCTCCTACACTGTTGGTAGCAATGTAAGTTGCTGCAGTCACGATGGAAAACAGTATGATGTTCCTCAAAAAATTAAAAAGAGTTGTCATATGATCCAGCAATCCCACTCCTGGGCATATATCCAGACAAAACTTTAACTTGAAAAGGTACATTCACCCACTATGTTCACAGCAGCACTGTTTACAACAGCCAAGACATGGAGACGCCTAAATGCCCACCAACAGAGGGATGGGTGGAGGAGATGCGATGCATGTAGGCAATGAAACGCTGCTGCTGCTAAGTCGCTTCAGTCATGTCCGACTCTGTGCGACCCCAGAGATGGCAGCCCACCAGGCTCTGCCATCCCTGGGATTCTCAGGCAAGAACACTGGAGTGGGTTGCCATTTCCTTCTCCATCAGTAAATCTTTAATCAACTTTCTGTTGATGGCGGGGCTGCCTTCCCTCCCTGTTATTTCAGACAGAACACTGAAAGAGGAACTCCCCAGGTCGGCAGGTGTCCAATATGCTACTGGAGGTCAGTGGAGAAATAACTCCAGGAAGAATGAAGAGCCAAGGCAATAACACTTAGCTGTGGATGTGTGGCTCAGAGGTTAAAGCATCTGCCTGCAACGCGGGAGACCAGGGTTCGATCCCTGAGTCAGGAAGATCCCCTGGAGAACTGGCAACCCACTCCAGTACTCTTGCCTGGAGAATCCCATGGACAGAGGAGCCTGGTGGGCTACAGTCTACGGGTCGCAAAGAGTCGGACACGACTGAGCGACTTCACTTTCACTTCACTGTGGATGTGACTGGTGATGGAAGTAAAGTCTGACGCTGTAAAGAGGAATACTGCATGGGAACCTGGAATGTCAGGTCCACGAATCAAGGCAAATTGGAAGTGGTCAAACGGGAGATGGCAAGAGTGAATGTCAACATTTTAGAAATCAGCGAAATAAAATGGACTGGAGTGGGTTAAATAGTAGATAGTAGTGTATCTACTACTGCAGGCAGGAATCCCTTAGAAGAAATGGAGCAGCCATCATGGTCAACAAGAGAGTCCAAAACGCAGTACTTGGATGCAATCTCAAAAACGACAGAATGATCTCTGTTGTTTCCAAGACAAACCATTCACTATCACAGTATTCCAAGTCTATGTCCCAACAAGGAATGCTGAAGAAGCTGAAGTTGAACGGTTCTAAGAAGACCTACAAGACCTTCTAGAACTAACAGCCCCCAAAAGATGTTCTTTTCATTACAGGGGACTGGGATGCAAAAGTAGGAAGTCAAGAAACACCTGGGGTAACAGGCAAATTTGGCCTTGGAGTATAGAATCAAGTAGGGCAAAGGCTAATAGAGTTCTGCCAAGAGAATGCACTGGTCATAGCAAATACCCTCTTCCAACAACACAAGAGAAGACTCTACACATGGACAATACCAGATAGCCAACACCAAAATCAGACTGATTATAGTCTTTGCAGCCAAAGATGGAGAAGCTCTATACAGTCAGCAAAAACAAGACCGGGAGCTGACGGTGGCTCAGCTCATGAACTCCTTATTGCCAAATTCAGACTTAAATAGCAGGAAGTAGGGAAAACCACTAGACCATTCAGGTATGACCTAAACCAAATCCCTTATGATTATACAGTGGAAGTGAGAAATAGATTCAAGGGATTAGATCTGATAGACAAAGTGCCTGAAGAACTATGGACAGAGGTTCGAGACATTCTACAGGAGGCAGGGATCAAGACCATCTCCAAGAAAAAGAAATTGAAAAATGCAAAATCCTTGTCTGAGGAGGCCTTACAAATAGCTGTGAAAAGAAGAGACGGGAAAGGCAAAGGAGAAAAGGAAAGATATAAGCATCTGAATGCAGAGTTTCAAAGAAGAGCAAGGAGAGATAAGAAAGCCTTCCTCAGTGATCAGGGCAAAGAAACAGAGGAAAACAATAGAATGGGAAAAACTAGAGATCTCTTCAAGAAAATAAGAGATACCAAGGAAACAATTCATGCAAAGATGGGCAAGGTAAAGGACAGAAATGGTCTGGACCTAACAGAAACAAAAGATATTAAGAAGAGGTGGCAAGAATACACAGAACTGTACAAAAAAAGATTTTCATGACCCAGATAATAAAGATGTTGTGATCACTCACCTAGAGCCAGACATCTGGAATTCAAAGTCAAGTGGGCCTTAGGAAGCATCACCATGAACAAAGCTAGTGGAGGTGATGGAATTCCAGTAGAATTATTTCAAATCCTAAAAGATGATGCTGTGAAAGTGCTGCACTCAATATGCTAGCAAATTTGGGAAAACTCTGAAGTTGCCAAAGGACTAGAAAAAAGTCAGTTTTCATTGCAATCCCAAAGAAAGACAAAGCCAAAGAATGCTCAAACTACCACACAATTGCACTCATCTCACATGCTAGTAAAGTAATGCTATATTCTCCAAACCAGGCTTCAACAGTACATGAACCATGAACTTCCAGATGTTCAAGCTGGATTTAGAAAAGGCAGAGGAACCAGAGATCAAATTGCCAACATTGCTGCATCATCAAAAAAGCAAGAGAGTTCCAGAAAAACATCTATTCCTGCTTTATTGACTATGCCAAAGCCTTTGACTGTGTGGATCACAACAAACTGTGGAAAATTCTGAAAGAGATGGGAACACCAGACCACCTGACTCACTTCCTGAGAAATCTGTATGCAGGTCAAGAAGCAACAGTTAGAAATGGACACAAAACAACAGATTAGTTCCAAATAGGAAAAGGAGTGTGTCAAGGCTGTATATTGTCATTCTGCTTATTTAACTTATATGCAGAGTACATCATGCCAAATGCCAGGCTGGATAAAGCACAAGCTGGAATCAAGATTGCTGGCAGAAATATCAATAACCTCAGATATAGAGCTGACACTACCCTTATGGTAGAAAATGAAGAGGAACTAAAGAGCCTCTTGATGAAAATGAACGAGGAGAGTGAAAAAGTTGGCTTAAAGCTCAACATTCAAAAAACAAAATTATGGCATCAGCCCCATCACTTCATGGCAAAGAGATGGGGAAACAATGGAAACAGTGACAGACTTTATTTTCTTGGGCTCCAAAATCACTGCAGATGGTGACTGCAGTCATGAAATTAAAAGACACTTACTCCTTGGAAGAAAAGGTATGACCAACCTAGATAGCATATTAAAAAGCAGAGACATGACTTTGCTAAGAAAGGTCTGTCTGGTCAAAGCTATGGTTTTTCCAGTAATCATGTGTGGATATGAGAGTTGGTCCATAAGAAACTGAAGAATTGATGCTTTTGAACTGTGGTGCTGAGGAAGACTCTTGAGAGTCCCTTGGACTGCAAGGAGATCCAATCAATCCATCCTAAAGGAGACAGTCCTGAATATTCATTGGAAGGAACTGATGCTGAAGCTGAACTTCCAATACACTGGCCACCTGATGCGAAGAACTGACTCACTGGAAAAGACTCTGATGCTGGGAAAGATTGGGGGCAGGAGGAGAAGAGGACGACAGAGGATGAGACGGCTGGATGGCATCACCAACTCAATGGACATGAGTCTGAGCATGTTGCTGATGGACAGGGAGGCCTGGTGTGCTGCAGTCCATGGGCCCGCGGAGTTGGTCAGACTTAGTCACTGAACTGAATTGAACTGATAGGAAATTCTAGGGTAGAGAGAGGCTTCCCTGTTGGCTCAGAGGTAAAAGATTCCGCCTGCCAATGCTAGATGCGAGAGATGTGGGTTTGATCCCTGGTTGGAAGATCCCCTGGAGGTCTTGTCAATCCACTCCAGTATTCTTGCCTGGAGAATCCTGTGGATAGGGCAGCCTGGTGGGCTACAGTCCGTGGGGTCACACAGAGCTGGACACGACTGAGGCACTAGGGTAGAGAAGCACGTTAGGACTCCGTAAGGATTCGGTGGAAAACGTCTGTCGGACAAAGCACCCAGTCTCCTCACTGTGTGCCACAATTTTTAACAACGCAGAGCTCCTGGGAATGTTCAAGGCTTGGATAAAGTATGTAACACGTTACCTGACCTACAGTCAGCCTTCAGTAAACAGGGGCCAGCGCTTATTCCCAGCAGCTGCGCCCACTACGTCTGACTGGGCTTCGGACCCTAATTTTCTAGCTCTGGTTCGGCCAAAAGACAGGCACCCCGTAAGCGATTCAGAAACGAGTAAAGCGGGGAAGCAGGCAAGCTGTAACGACGCACAGCCAGCACGTGCATCGGGAGTCTCCCCCGGAAAACACCGCTGCTTCCGCGTCACAGGTGAAGTAACCGTGCCTCGGGCAGAAAGCGGGGCGCAGAGACACGGCCGCACGGAAGCCCCCGGCCGCGGCGCCTCCCGGCCCTCCCCGCCCCTGGACGCCCGACTCCAGCCGAGGCCCGCCGCGGGCCCGCCTCCCAGAAGGCCCTGCAGCGCCGCGGAGCACCCTGGGATACAAGCGGATAAACAAGCGCAAGGCAGGCGCCGAGAGCCGGCCCAAGGGACTCCCGTCCAAGCCCGCCGAGCGCCTCCTGCGTCCCTCCTGGGGGCTCACCTTTCCTCCCGCTGTCCGGAGCCTCGGCGACGCCCGCAAAGGCGGGGAAGAGCGCCATGGCCACAGGCCGCGCCGCCTCCTCTCCCACAAAGATGGCAGCGGGAGCTCGGGGCTGACGCAGGGCCGTTGCGGTGGCGGTGCACTCTGGGAAATGTGGTTCTCTCCGTCGCTCCCCGAGCCAGGCCTCAGCCGCGGCGGCGGGCGGAATAAAAAGGGGCGGAACGAAAAGGGCGGGCAGGCGGGGCGGGGCGCGGCGGAAGGGACCGCCTCCCCGCCATCAGGGCCTGGTTGCGTCTTTGAGAACGGGGAAATAACTGAGCGTGGAGCTGCCCGTTCTTCAGGGCAGAAAGTTCTAGGAATTTGGAATTCTGATTCCGCTCCCGAGTTTACACCCTGACCTCCTGAGTGAGTCACATTAATCAGATTCCCCAAGCTTTGTTTTGATGAAATAAAAATTCACATTTTAAGGCAAGGTAGAAATCGAAATGAAAATTTTCTCTACCCATTGTACCTCCTCCCTCCCCACTGGTCTGCACTGTGTATCTGCATTTTGCATTAAGGAGCCCTTCCCAGTAAGAGAAGGACTTCCCCAGAGGCTCAGTGGGTCAAGAATCTGCCTGCAATGCAGGAGACCAGGGCTTGATCCCTGGGTGGCGAAGATCCCCTGGAGAAGGAAATGGCGACCCACTCCAGTACTGTTTCCTGGAGAACCCCGGGGACAGAAGAGCCTGGCGGGCTAAAGCCTGTTGGGTTGCAGAGTCGGACACGACTGGGCGACTGTGTGCAAGGACAGTCTCGCTCTCTCCCAATGACAGAAATGCCTGCTCAGTCATGACCATCAGTTATTTTTGGGGGGTGTTTTGTTTTGTTTTGTTTTTCTGATGCCAGCTAGGTAATTCCTTAGAAGAAAATATTCCTTTCACAATCCTATAAGGGAGTCACTGATGACCCACCACACAGCTTGTAAGTGCAGACTTCTTTGGTGAACGCTATACAATGCCAATATGTCATTTCCCTTAAAGATGGTGACTGGTGCAGAATAGACTGGTCAGGGGAACTTGGGAGAACACTGGGTCACATATTATGGAAATTCTTGGCTTAAATGCATACTTATGACTTTATTAGTGTTACTAGCTCTATTACTTATATTCTGCCTAATCTATAAGATCATTTCTTGCATTACACAATGTGTGACTGAACCTCAGATAAAAGTAATGTGATTAGATGACCTGAAGTGATTGATCAAATACATAGTTCCAAAGATCAAAGACTGTAATAGTGTCAGTCTAGATAGGGGAAGAAGCAACAAGAGAGGACCGTTTCCTGAGCTGCAGCAGACTCCTAAGACAGGCCGTGCAGGGCTTCCCTGCTGGTCTAGTGGCCAAGAATCTTCCTGTGGTGCAGGGACAGAGGTTCTATCCCTGGACCAGAAGGATCCCACACATCTCAGAGCAACTAAGCCTGTGTGCTGGAGCTACTTGAGTTAAAGTGCTGGAGCCCAGGAGCCACAGCCACTGAGCCCACGTGCCGCAACTCCGAAGTCGCCGAGCCTGGAGCCTGTGCCCGCAGCAAGGGAGGCCCCGGCAAGGAGAAGCCGGAGCCCCACAGTGAAGAGTGGCCCCTGCTAGCCACAGCCGGAGGAAGCCCCCTGCAGCAGGGGAACCAGCGAAGCTGGAAGCAGACATCCTAAAGACAGGCGACCCAGAGGCTTTCGGTTACTATTGAAAGAACCCAGTCCATCGAGTGGCCTATCAAGAAAATCTTTTCCTAACCTGGGAATGAGCATTCCTAGCTCATGACAAACTGGTCATGAAATGCCTCCCAATGGTCACAATTCAAACCAAAAGGCTGGGGATTTTAAAGTAAAGAATGTCACCCACCATCCAGTTCTACAAGAACCAAGTCACAAGTCACTGAAGCCACTGAAAGGAATTTGTGAAAGGAATTCAGGGCAAGTATCAGGCAGGATGCGACTGTGCTCTGGGAGAACGGGACAGAACTGACCGCAGGTAGTTAGAGGTTTTCAGAAGAAAATTTTATGAACCCAATTTCTTACATCTTCCTATACTTAGAAAAGCACTAAAATCATTAACTAAGATATCTGTTCTTCCCAAATCGCAGTAACCTTCTACCAAGATGAGAGTTAATTGCATGTAAGAAAGTGAAAGTGTTAGTTGCTTAGTTGTGTCCAACTCTTTATGACCCCATGGACTGTAGCCCAGCAGGCTCCTCTGTCCATGGGGATTCTCCAAGCAAGAATACTGGAGTGGGTTGCCATTCCCTTCTCCAAGGGTTGTTCCCAACCCAGGAGTTGAACCTGGATCTCCTGCATTGCAGGCAGATTCTTTACCCTCTGTGACCGGGGAAGGCCTAATTGCACGTAACCATTCAGCAAAATCACGTACATGCTGCCTCCTCCTATACTCAGAGTTATCTGGGAGATCATCTCCTGGATTACAATCCTCAGGTTGACTCAAACAAAATTTTCCATTTCTTTCCTAGACTGACTACTGATTATTTATTTTTTGTGTGTGTGGACAGTTTCCTCTGCAAAATGTTTAGAAGGTTAAATGAGCACAGAGGTAGAGTGCTTAGACTTGTACATGGCTCATCAAACCCACTTAATACAAGTTAGCTATTATGTGAGTTGTGACTGCAAGTCTGACTCAAACTGTGTGAAATAGCCAAGTTTCAAACAATGTATCATTTTGAATATGTTAGGAATATAAAAGAATTCAATGTCCTCTCAAGCTCAAAGATTTTTGCTGGTTAGAGAACATATTCACCCACTTATGAACGATTCTTGACTTAGGGAAAAAATGAATCTAATGGAGACTGTTAGCAGAAACATATGGCACAGGGACGATGTAAAGAGTTCATACTATCTAGCACCCTCACCCTGGAGCTTCCCTGGAGGCTCAGATGGTAAAGTGTCTGCCTGCAATGCAGGAGACCCAGGTTCGCACTCTGGGTCAGGACAATGGCCTGGAGAAGGAAATGGCAACTCACTCCAGTGTTGCTGCCTGGAGAGCCCGTGGACAGAGGAGCCTGGCGAGTTACAGTCCACGGGGTCACAAAGAGTCAGACATGACTGAACAATGAACATTTCATTCCATTTTACTATCTAGAAGCAATCTAGATAGTGGAAAATTATAGAAAACAGCCCAGTTTCTTCAATGAATCAGCATCTTTAAGGGTACAAGAGACTGCAATAGATTAAAAGAGTTTAGGGTTGTATCAACCAATGAGATGTATGGCCCCATTATGATTCTGGTTGGGAAAATTGTAAAAGGACCTTTTTTGAGATACATGGTAAAATTAAAAATGGATAGTGTATCAGATGACATCAAGCAATTCTTGTTAAATTTGTTAGATATACTAACATACTATGGCACTGAGGTTACTTTAAGTTCTTATATGTTAGAGATACATACTGAAGTATTTGCAGGTATAAATATGTAAATGCATGTATGGATGTGAGAGTTGGACCATAAGGAAAGCTGAGCACCAGAGAACTGATGCGTTTGAACTGTGCTGTTGGAGAAGACTCTTGAGAGTCCCTTGGACTGCAAGGAGATCCAACCAGTCCATTCTAAAGGAGACCAGTCCTGAATATTCATTGGAAGGATTGGTGCTGAAGCTGAAGTTCTGATACTTTGGCCACCTGATGTGAAGAACTGATTCATTGGAAAAGACCCTGATGCTGGGAAAGATTGAAGGCAGGAGGAGAAGGGGACGACAGAGGATGAGATGGTCGGATGGCATCACCAACTCAATGGACATGAGTTTGAGTAAGCTCCAGGAGTTAGTAATGGACAGGGATGCCTGGCGTGCTGCAGTCCATGGGGTCACAAAGAGTCAGATATGACTGAGTGACTGAACTAAACTGAAATATGTTGGGGGTGAAGAGAGTTCCAGGGAGCTCAAAGATCTTTAGTTAGGAAATGCATTAAGAACTGGAGAAGCCAATCTGCCGCTTTCAGGTTCTATCAAAATCTCCGGCTGAAAGTCACCTCAGTTAATTGGGGCAGCTCCTTTCTCCCTTAGCAGGTCCCCTCCGGTTGCCATCTTCCCCACTGTTTGGTATCCTTCCACTCCAGAAAAGCAGTGTGTGGAAGGTTTAGAAGAGTCAGGACCACACCAGTAAAGTGTCTGCCATCAGGAGGGATCTGGGGAGGGGCTTCCCTGGTGGTCTGGTGTTCCAGACTCGTGCTCCCGGTGCAGGGACCCAGGTTTATCCCTGGTCAGGGACCCAGACCCCACGTGCCTCAACTAAGGATGCCACGTGCTACAGTGAAGACTGAAGCTCCCACGTGCCTGCGTTCAGGCCTGGTGCAGCCAAATAAATAAATGTGACAAAGAATAAGAAGACAATATCTGGACATATCTGATATTTTTTCTACTGTGGATGTGTGAGAAATTTTGAGACCTAAAAGACCCCTTATAAGAACAATTTAAAAGTGTGTAAATGAGTAATTGCTTTAGACTTCTGCCTCTAAGTCAAAATCTTGTATAGTTTAGGCAAAGTTTCAGAAGATGTAATAATTTAAAGTTTGCCATACTTTTAGGTATATTCATTAGCTTTGTAAAAATCAGTACTTGAAGAAGATTGAGTATTTTGGGTTAACTGAAATATCCAAAGAGAAAGTAAAATGTATTAAATTTATAAATTTATGTAAAATGTATAAATGCTGAGCAGACGTCAGCAAACTTTTTCCTAAAGGGCCAGAGAGTAAATATTTCAGATTTTGTGGGCCAGAGGGTCTGTGCCACAACTCCTGGTTTCTGCCACTGTATTGGAAAGCAGCCAGGTATAATAAATATATAAATGAATGGGCATGGCTGTGTTCTAACAAAACTTTATTTACAAAAATAAATGGCGAGCCCACAGACTATCATTTGCCTACCACAAGAGGTCCTGTATTTTGTTGAGAAGTGTTTCATTAACAACCTTTATGAACTGAGAGCAAACATTATTCAAGTTTCCTAAAAATTATTGCTAAAAAAATAAATTATGTAATCCAAACATGAACATTTTAAAGCATTGCTCTACAATTAAATATTTATTCCTTTATACCCAACAACCAGTTTTCAGGAAATGAAGGGACAAGGAGCATCTTAAACACCAGTAGGGGACAGAATCAGCACAACTCTGGCGGTGAGAAACCATGGAGCAGGCTGCCTGGTTTCATCAACAAATACAATACAAGAAAAAATAATAATAAAGCAAGAAGCCAAAGGAGATGTGGAGGGAAAGAGACTTGAAGGGCTTCACAGGTGGCCCAGCGGTTACGAGGCCGCCTGCCGAGGAGGCGATACTGATTTGATCCCTTGTCTGGGAAGATCCCACAGGCCTTGGGTCAACTGAACTGCACTGCTGAGCCTGCGCTTTAGATCCTGGGAGCCGCACCCTCTGGGCCCACTGGCCCTGAGGCCCGGGCTCCCCACCGGAGAAGCTCGCGTGATGAGAAGCCTGCGCCCGCAGCCAGACAGAGCCCCAGGCAGCAGTGAGAGCCCCGCTGCTGCCGCGTCGCTGTCGTGTCCGACTCTGTGTGACCCCACAGACGGCAGCCCACCAGGCTCCCCCGCCCCTGGGATTCTCCAGGCAAGAACACCGGAGTGGGGTGCCATTTCCTTCTCCAATGCATGCAAGTGAAAAGTGAAAGGGAAGTCGCTCAGTTGTGTCCGATTGTTTGAGACCCCATGGACTGCAGCCCACCAGGCTCCTCCATCCGTGGGGTTTTCCAGGCAAGAGTACTGGAGTGGGGTGCCATTGCCTTCTCCGAGTAGAAACCCTGCACAGCCAAAAATAAATAATAAGTAGATAAATAAAAATGTTAGATAAAAGAGATTTGAGGGGCATACTGACCAAAAGTAATGCTCAGATCTTATTTGGATTCTGATTCAAACAAACTGTATAAGTAAAAAGAGGACATTTATGAAACAGCTGAGAATTTGAACACTGGATATTAGACAAAATTAAGGGATTATTGTTCAGACTTTATGGACATGATAAAGGTGTTGCAGTTATATATTTTTAAAGGCTCCATATCTTTTAGAAATACATGCTAAAATGTTTTCAGGTAAAGTAGTGAGAGGCCTGAAAGAAAAGTGAAAGTGAAGTCGCTTAGTCATGTCTGACTCTTTCTGACCCATGGACTGCAGCCTACCAGGGTCCTCTGTCCATGAGATTTTCCAGACAGGAGTACTGGAGTGGGATGCCGTTTCCTTCTCCAAGGCCTAGTGTGAGGCCTAGGATTGGCAAATATGAGAGGGAGTTAATGGATGAGAGTATGGTTGAGAGAGCGTTGGCCCTGAGTGGATAGTTGTTAAAGCTGGGTACTATTTCATGGGAAATAGATGGGAAACGGTGGAAACAGTGTCAGACTTTATTTTGGACGGCTCTAAAATCACTGCAGATGGTGACTGCAGCCATGAAATTAAAAGATACTCCTTGGAAGGAAAGTTATGACCAACCTAGATAGCATATTAAAAAGCAGAGATATTACTTTGCCAGCAAAGGTCCGTCTAGTCAAGGCTATGGGTTTTCCAGTGGTCATGTATGAATGTGAGAGTTGGACTGTGAAGAAGGCTGAGTGCCAAAGAATTGATGCTTTTGAACTGTGGTGTTGGAGACTCTGAGAGTCCCTTGGACTGCAAGGAGATCCAACCAGTCTATCCTAAAGGAGACCAGTCCTGAGTGTTCATTGGAAAGACTGATGCTAAGGCTGAAACTCCAATACTTTGGCCACCTCATGTGAAGAGTTGACTCATTGGAAAATACCCTGATGCTGGGAGGGACTGGGGGCAGGAGGAGAAGGGGACAACAGAAGATGAGATTACTGGATGGCATCAGCGACTCAATGCACATGAGTTTGGGTGAACTCCAGAAGTTGGTGATGGACAGGGAACCTTGGCATGCTTCAGTCCATGGGGTCAAAAAGAGACATGACTAAGTGACTGGACTGAACTGAAAGCTGGGTAATGTGAACCTAGCAGGAAGACTATTTTGCCTTTTTTGTTAGGTATATTGAAATGTTTCATAATATAAAATTTTTAAACTAGAAATTAAAAGGCTTAGTTTTAAAAAGGCATAGCAGTGAAAAGGAACAACCTCCTGATAGAGAGAGCAACATGGATGAGTCTAAAAATCTGTGCTGGGTAAGAAAGCCAGACACAGAGGAGTGCTTCCTGGATGATCCTGTTGATGTTAAATTCTAGAAAATGCAAATTAACATATAGTGACGAAAAGAGTTAGTGGTTTCCTGGCTCTGAGAGCAGAGGGAAGGATGTTCTATGTGGGGGGAGGTATGGAGGATCTCTTGGGTGTGATAAAAATGTTCTGTGTCTTGATTGTGGTAGTAGTGGTTTCATGGACATGTAACCATGTGTGTTTTTTTTAAGCTTAAAGCTTTTTTTTTTAAACCTTATACTAAGGTTTTGAATTTGTTATTTCAATAAACTGAACACTAATCTTTTAAACTAGGGCTCAGTAAACTTTCTGAAAAGGGTCGCATAGAAATTATTTTAGGCATTCCAGAACATACGGTCTCTATGGCAACTGAAATTTGGATTTTCACGTGTCATAAAATATTGTCTTTTCTATTTTCCCCAACATTTGCAAATGTAAAAACCATTCTTAACTAGTGGGTCATGCAAATCAGTGTGGGCCAATCTGACACTCATAGTCTGCCATGCCGTGCTAAGTCACTTCAGTCATGCCCAACTCTGTGCCACCCCATGGGCTGAAGCCTGCCAGTCTCCTCTGCCCAGGGGACTCTCCAGGCAGAATCCTGGAGTGGGCGGCCAGGCCCTCCTCCGGGGATCGTCCCACCCGGGGGTGGAAGCCGCCTCTCCTGAGCCTCCTCACTGGCGGGCAGGCTCCTGACCACTAGCACCACATGGAGAGCTCACTGGGCCCTTGCAAACTTTTTACTGTTAAACAAAGATAAAAGTAGACTTTTGAATGTCTTCTCTGCATAGGAAAAACTACCCCAGAAATCTTGACCTCAATAAAGTGAACAGACTGGCCGTGCAGAATGAAAAAGACAGGGACTGAGAACCACAGAGAAGAGATTTTAAGCAGTGTCGCCAGAGACACAGCATGAGCAGAAAGAGTGTCGAGACGCCACGTGGGTGGGTGTGCGCGCGCAGGACTTGTTTTCTGGGAAAATAGCACCTGCATAATTCACAACAAGGACATCAAAGCAGTCCATCCTAAAGCAAATCAGTCCTGAATCTTCACTGGAAGGACTGATGCTAAAGCTGAAGCTTCACCTGATGCGAAGAGCTGACTTGTTGGAAAAGCCCCTGAGGCTGGGAAAGAGTGAAGGCAAGGGGAGAAGGGGTGGCCGAGGATGAAATTGTTAGATAGCATCAGTGACTCAGTGGACATGAATCTGAGTGAATTCCAGGAGAAAACAGAGAAGACAGGAATCTGGTGTGCTGCAGTCCACGGGGTCTCAAAGAGGTGGGCGTGACTTTTCAACTGAGCAGCAACAGCAACCGTGGAACAAAGACTACCTTACAGACGCTTCTGTTCTGGTTCATTTGCCTTCTCTTTTCTGAACCCACAGGCTGGTCCTCTTAATACAACGTAGCCTTGCTGTTCTGGCCCCATCTGATTGGCCAGGGTAAGGATGTGACCCAAATCGGCCACGTCTTCAGTTGGCCGGTGCTCAACCCAGCTCTGACTCAAGCTAGGCCAAGCAAGGTTCTCTTCTAGGAATTTTGGAGCTAGAACTGAAAAAGAGAAGCTGGTCTCGCTTTGTGTGTCTGGACTGCAAGGTATTATAGCCCAGGAGCTGGTGACAAGCAGAGAAAAGCTACCTGTGGAAAGAGAAGGATGAAAGTAGACATGAGTTGAAGAAGGCAGATACAGAGGGTTTGGAACTCTGAACCTAGTTGCTCCTGGAGCCTCGGTTCTGTGCGTGGATTCTGGAAACAGCGGAGAATCTCTGTCATCATGGATCCCTCATTTCAGTTAAGCAGATGCCACGTGACTCTCTGTCACTTACAGCCAAGAGTCCTCAGTGACACAGAATGAGTGAGTGAGCGAATGCACGGCAGCGTTTCCACACTCAAGGTCATAGTCCCAGGGCCTAGAGGCGTCCAGCTAGTTTCAGTGATGACGAGGCTTTTAAACGGGCCTGAAGATCACGGGGGGAAACCTCACTGACAGGGAGTTTTGCGGCCAGAAGGGTCTCTCATGCACAGACCACTGAGTCTCAGGTACAGGAAGGACCATCTGCTAGAGACCCCAGGAGAAGAGCCACCAAGCAGGAACCGGCAATTCCATGTGCCAACAGGAAAAGACGGACGCCGTGCCTGCGGCAAGAAGTCCAGCACTCCAGCACCGCAGCCGGTGAGAAACTCTCCTCACCCGAGCTCACGCTGTCCTCTGAGTGTTGCTGTTCAGCCGCAAAGTGGTGTCCAGCTCTCTCCCACCCCACGACTGCAGCGTGCCAGGCTCCCCTGTCCCTCACTGTCTTATCAGCCCCTCCCAGTGCCCTCCTTTCCCTATAAAATAACCCTCCTCTCCTTTGCTTATTGGACTCACATGTGGCTTTGACTATAGCCTGCTTGTCCCAAATTGCAGTTCCTCCTTCTTTTATTCCCAAATAAACCGTTTTTTGCTCATTAAATAACTGACTTTTATTTTTATTTCTTTTAATTTATTTTTAATTGAAGGATAATTATTTTACAGTGTTGGTTTGATTTCTGTCATACATCAATACGAATTAGCCACATGTCCTTCCCTCTGGAGACTCCCTCCCACTTCCCATCTTCCACCCTTTCCCACCCCTCTAGGTTGCCACAGAGCCCCAGTTTGGTTCCCAAACTGACTCTTATTTTTAAGGTCAACGCTGGTCTATGCCAAATATGTAAAAACTAACTCTTTCATATTGAGAAGGATGGGATCTTTATCAACTAACTCAGGCAAACTGGAGTAACAAGTCGATCAGCTGTCTCAATCTCAAGGGCTTTTCTGCCAGTCCCTGTGCAATAGAAGAAAGACAGTGTGCCTTCCTGGAAAACAGAAATAAAAGACTCGAAGCCACCTCGTTCCTGTGCTCTGCTTTTTTTAGGGAAAGAGGGGGTGGCGTGTCTTAGGCTGGAGTGCCTTAATACGTGGACGCAGCCCCGAGGAGTAGCTCTTCCGTCAGAGCTGGACTGGCTTGCTTACGCCTTACCACGCTCAGTCACTCGTGTGTGTCCGGCTCAGTCCTATCCGACTCTGTGGACTGTGACCCACCAGCCTCCTCTGTCCATGGGATTCTCCAGGCAAGAATACTGGAGTGGTAGCCACTGCCTCCTCCAAAGGATCTTCCCGACCCAGGGATTGAACCCGAGTCTCTTGTGTCTCCTCTACTGCAGGTGGACTGTTCACCCCTGAGCCACCAGGCAAGCCCATTATTGCTGACCCTCTTCCCTAACTTCTGTGTCCTGTGTGCAAAGAATCCCTCTGCCAATGCAGGAGACACAGGAGACTCGAGTTTGATCCCTAGGTGGGGAAGATCCCCTGGAGGAGGGCGTGGCAACCCACTCCAGCACTCTTGCCTGGAGGATCCCATGGACAGAGGAGCCTGGTGGGCTGCGGTCCAGGGAGTTGCAGAGTCAGACATGACTTAGCGACTAAACTACCACCACCACCGACAAGGTAGAACGTGTATACAGATTGTTAGAAAACAGATGACAACTGACTAGTGAAGGTATAAAGTAATCCTGGAATTCAGAGGAAGGTATTGATGATGGGGAGACATGGGGTCGCAGAGAGTCAGACACGACTGAAGCAGCTGAGCCCACACACAGGCACGTTAGCAATAACACTTGGTAAGGATGCTGACGTTTAGAGGAGTCTCTAGGAGGACACTCAGGTCTACTCTCCTATAAGGGGGGCTCTGTGGTCAGGCTGAAGGCATTTAAGAGCCTTGGAGAAAAGGGATTCTAACTAGGTATTTAAAAGGTTACATGAGTTTTCTTGGGTAACTTACTCAAACTAACATTTCTCCCCAGTTCAGTTCAGTTCAGTTCAGTTGCTCAGTCGTGACTGACTCTTTGCGACCCCGTAAACCGCAGCATGCCAGGCCTCCCTGTCCATTACCAACTCCCAGAGTTTACCCAAACCCAAGTCCATTGAGGCGGTGATGCCATCCAACCATCTCATCCTCTGTCGTCCCCTTCTCCTCCTGCCCCCAATCTTTCCCAGCATCAGGGTCTTTTCAAATGAGTCAGCTCTTCACATCAGATTTCTCCTCAAGACGCCCTGAAAGAGTTTTCCAGTCTCTGTTATGAGTAGAGCTCTTCCAGAAAGTGGTATGTTTCATAAATTAAACTTAAAATGAATAGATCAGTGAAACAGCACAAGTCTTTTATTCTTTTCAAATAATGTTTAATAAGCAAATAGCTAAATCCTCAATATTCAGGCTACATTTCTTTGACTAGGAAAGTGTCATTTTTAAGAATTGGAAGTTTCCATTCAAACCTTCCTTTATCCCATTGACTTTTCTCTCCCTAGTGATTCTCCAGGCTTGGGGTGTCTTGTTTTTTAAGTCTGGGCAAGTGTGGCTGGTTTTTCTGTTCCCCTCTTATTCCCTTCTGCACTTCTCTTTTCACTGCCTCGTCTTATTTCCAAAAGAACAAAAATGTGCATTTTTTTCCACCAGTAGTTTCCAGTTGCAAATGAAAGTATCTAAATTAAATCGCATCCACCTTTTTAGGAGTGCGGAGAGGAACTCCCCACCGAGCATCTGAAGCACGCTATCTGTGCCTGATACAAGAAAAACGTTTCACAGGAAACTACAAAGAATGTGGGGGATGATTGCCCATGTTTTCAGACCCAGTGACAAATACTCTTTTGGAGCATTTCTCCAGAGACCCGTTCTTTCTTTTCTGGTTTTCTGGGGTCTGAATTTGTATTTTTTCGTCCTGGTTGTGATTACCTCCCCTCCTAATGTTCTACATAAGCATGTCTGTTTACTACAAACCCCTTAAACACCCATTAGATGCATAATATTTCATCCAATGAAATCTTCTACTTAACCACTTCCTGCTCCTAGATATTTAGCAAACCTCACTTCTTGGGTCTTCTCCTCAGTGTCACCCGTGAGTTTTCCAGGACGCGGACGCACGGGCAAGACTGTCAGCCACAGACCTTAAGTGGCAGCTCGTCCACCAGTTCCCACGTCCCCATCTGTTTGCCTTGAAGTGATGGGACCGGATGCCATGCTCCTAGTTTTTTGAATGTCAAGTTTCAAGCCAACCTTTTCCCTCCCCTCTTTCACCCTCATCAAGAGGCTCTTTAGTTCCTCCTCACTTTCCGCCATTAGAGTGGTATTCATCTGCATAGCTGAAGTCGTTGATATTTCTTCTGGCAATCCTGATTCCAGATTGTGATTCATCCAGCCTGGCACTGCACATGATGTAGTGACAGGTTTTATTTTCTCAGGCTCCAGTATCGCTGCGGATGGTGACTGCAGGCATGAAATTAAAAGACGCTCCTTGGGAGGAAAGCCGTGACAAATCTGGACAGTGTATTAAAAAGCAGAGACATCACTTTGCCAACAAGAGTCCACAGAGTCAAAGCTATGGTTCTGCCAGTAGCTGTGTATAGATGTGAGGTTCGGACTATAAGCAAAGCTGAGCGCTGAAAATGTGGTGCTGTTGAAGTGTGGTGCTGGCAAAGACTCTCGAGTGCCTTGGACTGCAAGGAGATCAACCCAGTCCATCCTAAAGGAGATGACCCTGAGTGTTCACTGGAAGGACTGGTGCTGAAGCGGAAGCTCCGATACTTTGGCCGCCTGATGCAAAGAGCCAACTCATTGGAAAAGACCCTGATGCTGGGAAAGACTGAAGACAAAAGAAGAGGGCAGCAGAGGATGAGAGGGTTGGGTGGCATCACCGACCCAATGGACATGAGTTTGAGCAAACTCTGGGAGACAGTGAAGGACACAGAAGCCAGGCGTGGTGCATCCATGGGGTCGGAAAAGTCAGACACGACGAAGCAGCTGAACAGCAGCACCATCTACCAGGAGCAAGAAAGACGCGTGTAACGAGGAACTGCCGAGGTGCTCGGAGCCCAGCCTTCCCTGACCGTCCCGGATTCCAGAGGCTTTCAGACAGTTGCTAATGAAGGGAGGAGCAGCCAAGAAACCCCGGGAAAAGGCAGTGGCCACCCCACCCCAGCGTTCTTGTCTGGAGAATCCCAGGTACGGGGGAGCCTGGGGGCCGCAGTCCATGGGGTCGCTAAGAGTCGGACACGACTGAGCGACTTCACTTTCACTCTTCACTTTCATGCACTGGAGAAGGAAATGGCACCCACCCCAGTGTTCTTGCCTGGAGAATCCCAGGGCCGGGGGAGCCTGGTGGGCCGCCGTCTGTGGGGCTGCGCAGAGTCGACACGACTGAAGCGACTCAGCTGCAGCAGCAGCAGCAGCTGAGAAACTACTTGAACAAGATTAAAGGGACCAGAGGCCTCATCAGATGAAGAGAGAAAAGAGAAAGTGAAAGTCGCTCAGTCGTTGCGTCTGCTTGTGACCCCTTGGGCTGTGTAGTTCACGGGATTCTCCAGACCAGAATACTGGAATGGGTAGCCATTTGCTTCTCCAGGGGATCTTCCCAACCCAGGGATCGAACCCAGGTCTCCCACGTTGCAGGAGGATTCGTTACTGCAGGCTGAGCCCCCAGGGAAGCCCTGAGACAAGACCAAGGGATTACAGACCTGCTCACCCCCTACTCTCCTCAGCAACCCAGCCCTGGACCATTGTTCTAAAGCTTCTCACAAACCCTCCTGGGCGGGTGTGTGTGTGAGTCACTCAGTCCTGTGGGCTCTTTGTGACCTCAGGGTCTGTCCATGGAATCTCCAGGCAAGCATGCTGGAGTGAGCTGCCATTTCCTTCTCCGGGGGACCTTCCCAAGCCAGGAATAAAACCTGAGTCTTCTGCACCGCAGTCCACGGGTCACCAAGAGTCGGTCACGACTGAGCGACTTCACTCACTTCACTCACTTCTGCATCGCAGGCGGATTCTTCACCATCTGAACCACCAAGGAAGCATAGTTTTTGGAGGCAGGAGCCCACCGTGTCTCCCTTTGCCTGGTTAAATAAGCTGTCCTTTCCTCCCTCACCCAAAACTGTCTCCAAGATTCAATTCACCATCAGTGTACAGAGAGGCTGAGCTCTGGGTAACGTGCTGGAACTCGAGGAGTAAGGGGGCCAAGATGGAAGCCAAGGAGGACGAGAGGACACTTTCTAAAAAGACAAATAGAACTTCAAATAATGTAGGCAAAACTCCATGGAATTTCCTCAGCGGTGACGTCATGACATGCCAACAGTATCTACAGACATCTCAAGGAACAAAGGGCAGAGATAATCTGTAAATAAACAAGGAGTGGCAGCATACTGGGGAGGTGGAGCTCAACTGCCTGGGAGGGCTGCTCACCTAGGTCTGACAAATAAGGAGCTCACTGGCTAGACAGGAGACAACACGTGTGGGCGGAGGGAAGCGCATGTGCGGAAGTCCAGGCTCTGAAGCCTGGTCTTAGAACCAAGCTGGGTCTTCCCTGCTGGTGAAGAATCCACCTTTCAACTAGGGGACATGGTGCAGTCCCTGACTGGGCAACTGAGATCCCATTACCGAGGAGCAGCCACGCCTAAGGGCTGCAACTAGAGAAAAAAAACAAAAAACAACATATGTTCAAGGACCCTCAGCCAGGGCATCGGCTGCAGTAAAGTGTGGCTGGGGGCAGGTTCTAAAGAGCCCTGATGCTGTGTGTTGTACAATAAATCATTTGCCTGATCCTTGTTTCCCTGGTGGCTCAGTGGGTAAAGTGTCTGCCTACAATGCAGGAGACCTGGGTTCGATCCCTGGGTCGGGAAGATCCCCTGGAGAAGGCAATGGCACCCAACTCCAGTACTCTTGCCTGGAAAATCCCATGGACTGAGAAGCCTGGTAGGCTGCAGTCTATGGGGTCGCAAAGAGTCGGACACGACTGAGCGACTTTCCCTTCCCTTGTTTCTGATCCTATCTCAGTGGTAAGCACTAAACCCTTGGAATTTCCTGAGTGACTCCTAGTCCTTCATGGTGGCCCCTGGCCACACCTGGTGTTGCCTAGTCAGTAAGTCTCTCTGACTCTCTGTGACCCCATGGACCGTGGTGCCCGGCTTTCCTATCTTTCACTGTCTCCCGGAGCCTGCTGAAACTCACATCCACTGAGTCAGTGATGCCATCCAACCATCTCATCCTCTGTCATCCCCTTCTCCTCCTGCCCTCAGTCTTTCCCAGCATCAGGGTCTTTTCCAATAAGTCAGCTCTTCACATCAGGTGGCCAAAGTATTGGAGCTTCAGCCTCACCATCAGTCCTTTCGATGAATATTCATGGTTGATTACAGAATGTAATGAGTTTACTAATGTCTGTTGGAATAGGGTCACTTAAAGTAGGCTTATTAAGCAAAGATGCTCTAATTCAAGTCACAGTTTTACCAAAAAATTTACAAATAGATGTTTGCATTACAAATAATTTATGAGAATTCAGAGTTCATATTGAAATGATATTTCAATTAAAAAAAAAACTGATAGAAATGAAGAAGTTACCAAAAGATGGAGGACAAAAAATAGTTTCTTGTTTTTTAATTAAAAACAAATAAGAAGCAAGAATATCTTTTAACTTCCTGCTAAGTACTGTGCTCTGTGCTGATGATAAGCTTTCATTCCAAGTGAGGGAAATATCACTCAAGAAGCCTTCAAGGATCTCATGATTCAGAAAACTTAGCAGAGAGATAATGCTTGTAGGATGACGTGGTGGGAAAATGAAAGGATTCTTCAGCGCAGCTGCAGCAGAGATGAAATGAAAGGCCCAGTTTGTAATAGTGGTGCCCTTCTTCATCCCATCCAGACTATTGTTTTTAACCTTGTCATAGGACCTGAGAATGCCATTTAAATGAAAATACTCAAGTAACCATGCCCATTTAAAATGGTCCACAATAATCACACAAGTCCACAAAAGTCTACAATAATCCATTGTAAATTAAATGGCATAACACCGGTTTAAAACTACGTAGACAGAATAGAATGGAGTACAGAAACAGTATGTGATCTAAGTGTAGTCTTCCAAATCAGTGAAGAAAGTACGGGTTATTCAATAAATAATCGGAAATAAACTTTAATTTGGAGGAAAAATTATGTCGTATCCATAGTTTTCCTTATTGACAAATTCTACTTGGATCAAAGATTAAGTATTTTTAAAGCACATGAAACACTGTAAGAAAACAGTGTTTTAAAAATCTTGCGTCAAATGAGACCTTTCTAAACATGACAGCAAAGTTAGAAATTCTGAAAGGAAAATGCTCCTAGATTTTTGGTTAGGTTACATTTTTAAACTTCTGAATTACAGAAAACTGTCAAAAACAAAGGTAAAAATTAAAGCAACAATAAAACAGAAAGCAACCTACGTTAAGGGGATTCTTCCACAGTCCAGGGGTTTGGGCTCCAGGTTTCTACTGCAGGGGGCTGGGATGTGATCCCTGTTTGGGGAACTAACATCCCACAAGCCTCGTGGTGTAGCCCACAAGACAGAACAAAGCCTAGGTCATCTGGACTAACATCCTGAGGACATATGAGGAGGTCTTATAAATGCACAAGAAGAATGTGACTTTCCTGATAAAACGGGAAAATGAAAATGCAATTCACAAAACAGAAGCTTTGCGAATGATCATGTGGGAAGATAGTGTTTTATTAATAGTCGAAGAAATGCAAATTTCATCTCAATAAATGATGGTGAAGATATTAAGCCTGAAAATATCGTTTGTGCAGAAAGCAGACATCATCATGTGCTGATGTGGTAAGATACCTTGGTAGAAATCTCCTAGATGGGAATTTGGTAATACGTGTAAAAGGGTAAAAGGAGAGAAGAAAACAGAGGCAGGTTGATGAGAAGAGCAGATGCTGAAGGGAGAGCGTTTGAACCAGCCCTTTTCACGAAGTGCATCTTGTGATGCGCCTAATGTACGCTTCGGGCCAAGGTTTCGCAGGGCGCCTTTCTCTAGAGGCTCCTGGGCCCGCAGACGCCCGCCTCCTCCCTGTCCTCACCTGGCCTTGCTCTGACCTTGTCCCCTCTTCCGACAAGGACACCAGTCCTTAGATTAAGGCTTCACCCTTATTTAGCCTGAATTGCTCTCAAAGCCCTGTTTCCAAATACAGTCATAATGAGGGTTAAGATGTCAGCATATGGATTTGAAAGTGTCAAAGTGTTGCCTCTGACTCTCTGTGACCCACGGTCTGTCCAGGCAAGAATACTGGAGTGGGTTGCCGTGCCCTTCTCCAAGGGATCTTCTCCACCCAGGGACTGAACTCAGGTCTCCTGCATTGCAGGCGGATTCTTTACCATCTGAGCCAAATAGTGAAAAAGCGGAGAGAACCTAATGGTACGGAAAGTAAAATATTACACAGCCACACAAGTCATGAGGTCAGTTTGTTTATTAACATGGGAAGCTGCCGTGATCTATGACAGGGTTGTTTCTTGTTTTTTGGGGTTTTTTTTTGGCCACACCCTGCAGCTTGAAGGATCTTATTTCCCCAACCAGGGATTGAACCGAAGCCCTCAGCAGTGAAACCTGGAAATCTTAACCACTGGGCCACCAGGGAATTCCCTATAAATTGTTCCTTAACAAGTTTTAAAACAATAGGCATAGTATGATCACACTTTTGCAAAAATATCAGTGTGTGTTTGAAAAATAAAGCTCATGCACTCCCAGGTAAATAAAGTGACATGTGGCGAGTGGAGTTTTGAAAAAATACATATTCAATTTTATATTTTTATGAATACTATATAATGAATATCTTAACCTTTATGATAAAGGAGAAAAAGTTATTTTTGAAAGAACAGATCAGTCCTAAATTTATTTCTCCCAGGATTATTTAAAGAAATGGCAAATTCTGATTGCTAATTTTGTGCATAAATAATTGAGAATTGTGAGCTGAAGCGATTCTACAGGGTGCACGCACACAGAGGGCATGGATGTGAGGCAGATTACAGCCTTGAATGGAAGTGATTCATTTGCAGAAAAATTATGAACATAAAAAAAAGTTCATTGGGGCTCGCCTGGTGGCCCAGTGGTGGGGAGTCTGCCTGTCAATGCAGGGGACTCAGAGTTGATCCCTGATCCGGGCAGATCCCTATGCCTCGGAAAAACTGAGCCCGTGGGCTGCAGCTACTGAGCCCACAGGCCACAGTTACTGAAGCCTGCTGCCCAGAGTCTGCTCCGCGCAAGAGAAGCCGCATGCCAGACCTCGCGAGCAGCCCGGACTGCTGCAGCTGGAGAGAGCCTTTGAGCGGCAGCGGAGACCTAGTGCAGGAAAACTAAACAAATCTGTAAAAAGTTACTTAACCAGTGGAGCCTACAGGTGTGTCTAGTTGACACTGGGAATCATTCGGTTCACTTGATTACTGTAGCCTGTCAAACTAATTTAAGCCAAAAAGCTCTGTTAGAATAGACACATATGCTGACAAACTTCAAAGACAGCAGATTCTTTTTTTAGTAGCGTGGGTTCCCATGCACAATTCCAGCACCACCTAAATGGCACTTCACAAATAAATCCACTCTCAAAACCAGGACAAAGAGCCAGCACGGCAGCCTGCGTCGGTTCAGCCCCTGCTTGGTTCACCCACTGATCAGTCCCCAGAGTGACGGTGCTTGCCTTTTAGGGAAAAAATCATCCCAACCTGGGGCTCATTTTGAGGGAGTTTTTGTACTTAAAGAACCCAAATTCAAGGGAGGTCCCTCAAATTTGAAGCCCTCAGCCAGGAAACGCCACCTCGCGCGATGGTCCTTCAGACTAAGCAGCGCTCTGGTGCGGCTCTCTCCTGCAGGGCGGACGGCCGGGTGTAGCTGGAACCCCACGATACAGCTTGATCTGCCCAGACAGAAGGAACAGGTCTTCCTCTCTTAGGTTGAAAGGTGGCATCAAGGATGGAAATTCATGTCCTGATTTTTCATCATCCTCAAATATTTAACTGATTTATTGGAACAAGTGAAAGCATAATGTGTTTCAACCTCTCTTGGGATTATCAAGTAGCTGATCGCAACCTTTCACAATCCTTCAGCATATGGGCTGCATAATTTTGGGGGAATTCTGTAGAATGTACTGATAATGTTTTCCACTTTGACATTCAAGTTAATTATCACTACTGAATCTTTAATACTTAAAATATATATATGTTGCTTAATTTGTTCATGAATCAGTGGTTTAATACATGCCAGCATATATACTGAATTATGTTAATGTTTAATATCTTTTGAGCAGTCGAAAGTGCATTAAAAATTAAAATTAATTCCCACTTTCCCATTCTCACACTTTAGGGAATGTTATTTTACACTGTGCTATAGTGCTCTACAAGTTGACATTCAGTGTTTTGAATTAATGAACTTTGTGATTTATTTACTGCCTGGGGTGTCGTTCATTGATTTTTCAGTTACTGTAAAACTTTATACATCATGGCATGAGACCCTGAGCAATCAGATGAAAGGTACTAAGGGAGTTTTCCTTTTAAACGGGATTATGTAATAAAGACAGAAGACTAAATTAACATCTCTAATATGCCAGCCAGGACCACTGAACTCCATGCTGGTCTGCTTGCGAATGACCTTACAGAAGTGAGCTTTTGAGAAACAGAAGGTTCGGGAAAGCCTGATCTCCCGCCCTTGAGTCACTGCAAACGTCCATGACAAATCATTGTCGTCCACAACGATAGAAAGCAAGAACTTCCAGGCTCCAGCGTCTGAGCAAGTGGTGGCCGAGACTTTGAAACTCCTCACGCGCCGCATCTTCTCACCGGTGCTCGGAGCTGCCTGGAGCGATGGCTGTGCTCTGCACCAACACCTGACCATGACCGTGCATTTGACTTCTTCCGTGTTTCTTTCAGTAAGCACTGACAAGACTGCTAGCCTTGCCTGGGCTCCAACCTGAGGGAACAGAGCACAGAGATGACATTCCCCCAGAGCTGGGTTTCTTTTTTTTTTTTTTCAGTCTCTTGAAAGTCCCATGTCATTGCCAGGAGGAGCATCCGTGTAGAACATGGCCCCAGCGAGGAAACGCACAGGGAGGTGAGGCGAGGCGAGGAGCGGCTCCCATGATCACAGAAGAGTGAGATGCCCACTGGGGAACCAGAGAAGCTGTCGGCAAGGCGACAGAGCGGTAGACGGGCTCAGGGAGTCCAGACGGAGCCCCAGCAAGCCAGCTGCCTGCCGAAGCCAGCCACAGGGGCCCAGCCTCCAGGCAGCTTGACCCCTCACCCAGGCTTCTCAGACCCACAGCAGCTTCGCATGTGCCAACAGAAAGGGAAGCTCTTCATCTGCGGTGAAGGGTCCACTTCAAAAGGAAGAACACAGGCAGGAAGGACAGACCTGTTAATGCCTCAGAAAAAACGGGCCTGACGACAAGGCGCTGCCTGCACCATGAATGCCCCCCAAGGCCCGGCTGCCCCGGGTTCCTCGGGCAGTCTGAGACCAAGCCCCAGGAAGCACCCCAAGGAAGCCTGTGCTCGAGCCGAGGGGGTAGCTGTGGGCGAGCTCCCACCAATAAACCTTCACCAGGGAAGCCTTCGGGGCTTCCCTGATGTCAGGCAGTAAAGAATCTGCCTGCAGCGCAGGAGACCTGGGTTCAATCCCTGGATTGGGAAGATCCCCTGGAGGAGGGCATGGGAGCCCACTCCACTCTGGCCTGGAGGCTCCCCATGGACAGAGGAGCCCATGGGGTCACAGAGTCAGACAGGACTGAGCAGCGAAGCATGGCACACAGAGATCTCGTCAAGAAAACTAGAGACACCAAGGGAACACTTCATGCAAAGATGGGCTCGACAAAGGACAGACATGGTCTGGGCCTAACAGAAGCAGAAGATATTAAGAAGAGGTGGCAAGAATACACAGAAGAACTGTACAAAAAAGATCTTCATGACCCAGATAATCATGATGGTGTGATCACTCACCTAGAGCCAGACATCCTGGAATGTGAAGTCAAGAGGGCCTTAGAAAGCATCGCTATGAACAAAGCTAGTGGAGGTGATGGAATTCCAGTGGAGCTGTTTCAAATCCTGAAAGTCAATACTGTGAAAGTGCTGCACTCAATATGCCAGCAAATTTGGAAAACTCAGCAGTGGCCACAGGACTGGAAAAGGTCAGTTTTCATTCCAATTCCAAAGAAGGGCAGTACCAAAGAATGCTCAAACTACCACACAATTGCACTCATCTCACATGCTAGCAAAATAATGCTCAAAATTCTCCAAGCCAGGCTTCAACAATACATGAACCGAGAACTTCCACATGTTCAAACTAGATTTAGAAAAGGCAGAGGAACCAGAGATTAAATTGCCAACATCCGTTGGATCATAGAGAAAGCAAGAGAGTTCCAGAAAAACATCTATTTCTGCTTCATTGACTATGCCAAAGCCTTTGACTGTGTAGATCACAACAAACTGGAAAATTCTTCAAGAGATGGGAATTCCAGACCACCTAACCTGCCTCCTGAGAAATCTGTATGCAGGTGAAGAAGCAAAGTTAGAACCGAACGTGGAACAACAGATGGTTCCAAATTGGGAAAGGAGTATACATCAAGGCTGTATATTGTCTCCCTACTTATTTAACTTATATGCAGAGTATATCATGAGAAACACTGGGCTCGATGAAGCACAGGCTGGATTCAAGATTGCTGGGAGAAATAGCAATAACCTCAGATATGCAGATGACACCACCCTTATGGCAGAAAGTGAAGAGGAACTAAGGAGCCTCTTGATGAAAGTGAAAGAGGAGAGTGAAAAACTTGGCTTAAAATTCAACATTCAGAAAACGAAGATCATGGCATCTGGCCCCATCACCTCATGGCAAATAGATGAGGAAACTATGGAAACAGTGAGACTTCATTTTCTTGGTCTCTAAAATCATTGCAGATGGTGATTGCAGCCATGAAATAAAAAGACGCTTACTCCTGGGAGGAAACTTATGACCAACCTAGACAGCATATAAAAAGCAGAGACATTACTTTGCCAACAAAGGTTCATCTAGTCAAAGCTATGGATTTTCCGGTAGTCATGTATGGATGTGAGAGCTGGACTATAAAGTTGAGCACCAAAGAATTGATGATTCTGAACTGTGGTGTTGGAGAAGACTCTTGAGAATCCCTTGGACTGCAAGGAGATCCAACCAGTCCATCCTAAAGGAGACCAGTCCTGAATATTCATTGAAAGGACTGATGCTGGAGCTCAAGCTTCAATACTCTGGCCACCTGATGCAAAGATCCAACTCACACAAGAAACTTCAAGCTCTAGTTTTAAGAATTTTATTCCTGTCTCAAAAACATAACCTCCGTTTTCTAGAATTTTCCTCATTCTGTTGTGGCATCTCTTAGCTGGTGAATCTGCCCTCAGTCCTTCCGTCACCTCCAATTGGAACAGGTGCCCCTGCAAAGCCACAGCCTCCTTGGGCCCAGGGCTGGTCCGCAGTCACCGCCTGGCATACGTGCATACGCCTGGCATACGTGCATCCGCCTGGCCTGGCCGCATCCCGCCCCAGCGGCGCCGCTTCTCTCCAGGCTGTGCTCTGCTGCATTCAGGATCTGCTCCCCAACTAGGGGTTGAAGCCGTGCCTCCTGCACTGGGTGTGTGACGCCATAGCCACTGGGCTGCCAGGGAAGTCTCCCGACCCCTCGTTCCTTTGCCCCAGTCCTGTTCCCTGCTCACAAGCTTTCCGGACCCAGGCTCGGTCCCTGCGTGGGAAAGACCCCCTGAGGAGGGCAGGGCAACCTCCGCCAGTGTTCTTGCCTGGAGAAGCCCATGGACCGGGGCGCCTGGTGGGCTGCAGTCCAGGGGGTTGCAGAGAGCCAGACACGACTGAGCGACGGAGCGGAACGCAGAGCCCTGCGGCGTTGCTCAGGGTGGCCTCTCTGGCGGCCACACTGTCTTCCACCGCCTCCTTGATGAGGCCTGTAGATGCCCCTCCTGGAGCTCCTTACCCGGGAGAGGTCCGCACCATGCGGGCCCTGCTTCCTCCTGCTGAGAAGAGCAAGGCAGTTCAGTTATCAGTGTGTCTTCTGGCTGATCTGGGTCTCGGTTGCTGACAGGGGCGTGCTCTCGTTGGGGAGCGCCGGGCTTCTCGCGGCAGGAGCTGCTCTTTTCGCAGAGCGCAGGCTCTGGGCACGAAGCCGCCACGGCCGGTCATGGTCGCAGGCTCCAAAGCGCAGGGTCACGTGCCCTGGCCCACAGGCCGAGAGAGCGGACCGACCGTACATCGCAAGGCAGACTCGGGCTCACTGGACCAGCGGGGAAGCCCTACACCAACTCTTGTGAGTAACGTTTCTAAGACCTGGTGGATTTCTTGCCTGATCCCTTCCTCAGTAAAGCGGGATGGTATGGATCTCAGAGTCGTCACTCCAAACATTCAGTTCAGTTCAGTTCAGTCACTCAGTCGTGTCCAATTCTTTGTGACCCCATGGACTGCAGCACACCAGGCCTCCCTGCCCATCACCAGCTCCTGTAGCTTGCTCAAACTCATGTCCATTGAGTCGGGGATGCCACCCAACCATCTCATTCTCTTTCATCCCCTTCTCCAGCCTTCAATCTTTCCCAGCATCAGGGTCTTTTCAGATGAGGGCTGTACAGTGACAGTTCATCCGATAGGAGGGTTCCCCACGAACAGGACCAGAGCCTGGAGTCCCTGGTGTGAGTCACCCCTCTGCCCTTTGGTGTTCTCCAGTCAGAGACAAGTGCTGTGAGAACAAATAAGCCCCAGGACCCAGGTGGCGCCAGCTCTGAGGAGCAGAAGCGCTCTCAGACTTTCTCTGCCGCAACCGCCAACGCGGTCCTGAAAGCGACGCAGCCGCTGGAAAGGGGCACGAGCATCTTGGCGAGGAAGCCCCTGCCCAGAAGTGCCCGGGAATTCATTTTAAAGGCTCTGCTTTCGGGTTATCTGAAGAGCCTGGACGAAGAGACCCAGCGTAGGCTGCAGTGAACGGAGGTTAAAGGTTCCTAGAAAGTCACAGCTCTTTCATCTCCAGCTCGGGTGACTTATGGATGTACTGTGGCAGCCGCACCCTAGACCCACTCAGGGTCCTGCGCAGCCTGCCTGGTGTCCTCCAGACCCTGGGAGAAGGTGGCAGCAGCCCAGGAGGGTGACCGAGGGAAGGTTCAGGGATACGTCCCACCCTTAGTCTCCGAGACAGGTGGGTCACTTTGGCCCAGTTAGGAGAAGTGGTGAATCCCCCAACCAAATGTCAGAGTTCTGATGCAGAGCAGACAGCAGCCCTGGATATTTGGGGAACTAGCCACTTCATTTCCCCTTGTCTCTGCCGGGAGAGCAGCTGACTGCTACACGTCTGCTCCCAAGAGATCAGATGCCCCCACCTGGACTGCAGGAGACGGGTCAGAAGATGTTGCTGCCCCAGCAGCTGGGGGTGACGTCGGCAGAGGAGCCTGACAGCAGAGGCTGACTTGCCGCGCTGACCTGCCGCCCCTCCCTCGCGGCCGCTGTGACAGCAGCAAGGAGCCTGATGCCCCTGCTCACCTTGAGCTTGTCTTAGTGACTGGGACTCTAGACGTCAGCGTCTATCCTGATCTTTAGCCTCCACCTTACACCTGATGTTTAAGCTTCATAATGAATATGAATGAGCGCACTCACCTAAGGATTCACTTAGCGTCTGTTTCTTTGTGTGCGGCTTTTATCACAGCGATTCCAAACTCCTCCAGGAGGATTATCTGCATAAATCCTGCCTCTAGCGTTTATATTGGGAAATACTTGATTGCTTCCTGCTTATTGTTAATTCAGGGAACCCATCCATTCTTAACATGTAAACTCTCTGCAATCGAACCAAAAGACTCAGGTCTTCGCCTCCAGCCAGGCCGCCCGGCCTTTCCTTACAGCCCCAGACAGGAGTCCAGGGTCCCAAGCACACCTCACTCACCTGTCCCGTTGTCTGAAAGTGTGTTTCCTTCTTCCCCAGAGTCTCCCTGCTGACTCCGACCAATTACACTGCACACATTCCTGTATTCTTTGGGGATCCCACATCACCTACTGGAATCCAGGAACTGGCCCTCCAAGATCACACATCACACTTGGTACATGTGTGAGTAGTTTTCTGGGAATCACCCATGATTTTTGTCATATTCTCAAGGGGTCCATGACCCTCTGATCCACAGGGTGGAAATGGCCCGTCGTTTTAATCGATACTCTCATTAAGTTATACTTCCAAGAGTCAGGCAGCCCTGGGCTGACCCCCTGACTTCACCGTCCTTCCGGTGCGTTCTGCTCACTTACGCCACTCCGCTGACGTCAGGGGAACGCGAGGGTCACTGCCCTTAATTCTCTCCCATCCCCCAGCCCACAGGAGCCACTCACTGGCTCCACCACACCCCTGTTACTCCTAACCAGCTACTTCCCCACCTGGAACTCGTCCTGTCTCTCCCCACACCCATCCCCACCCCACAGTTCAGGGACCAGCCGAAGACACACATCCCAGATGAAGACCAGCCGAGAGGCAGAGTTTAGTTTCAGACGACAGGAGACCTGAGTGGGGATGTGGGCCCGGGGCCTACAGGACTGGGAGCGTCTGCTGAAAACCTTGAAAAAGGATGGGCTCTCCAAGGTTTCAACCTTGAGAATGAGAGAGCTCTCCAAGGCAAACAAAAGCGAAATAGTCAAGGGTTTATGCTGAGTGTCTACAGCACTTAAGGGGGACCCAGGGCTCTGCAGAGAGCCCACCTGACCGCCCACAGATCAAAGGCGGAATGTTACACTCAACACAAAACATCTGAGGTGGGGGGTGGGAGCTTCACAAGGTTAAAATTCGCCTGCAAAATATTGTGGACAAGGTACTTTGCAAAAAATAGGTCGCTAGTCTTTGCCTCAAAAGTGGTGGTTTAGAAAAGCACTGGCGTTGAGAGCGGTTTAAAGCGCGAACAAAAAGCCGGATGGCATCCTCAACAGGCGCCCATCAAACATGCATCTTTCCGTCAGCACTTTTCGGGGATGTGATGACAAAGTCAGTCTACAGTAGAGGGAGGGGAAGCACACTTTGCGTTGATAATTAGTAACTCAGTAACGCAGGCATTTCCTTAATTACTGTAACCTGTGCAACGCACCCCAGGCATAAGTATTCAGGAAAGAATTCTCGTCTTCCTAGCAACGAGTTCTGAACCATTACTGTTGGTCTCTAAGGAGAAACTGTGTCCGCAGTTAGGTTAGGCGCTTAACGTTATGAGTCAGTATTAATATTAAACTAGGGCTCAGAGAAAACAAAGCCGGCCGTGGCGCACAGCGGAAGAACCACGCTGCTGCTGCGGCAGGCAGCTGGGGCGGCCCAGCCGGGAGTTACTGCGACGGCAGAGCAGGCGGGAGGCGGAGGCGCAGAGGCAGGCCCGAGCCTCCTGGAGGCCCTGGCGACACAGCGGCCACCTGCGCAGAGGGCCGCGGGGAGAGTCGGGGCTGGGCGAGTCTGGCCAGCTGCAGCGGAGCGGGCTCCCAGCCTGCGGCCCAGAGCTGCACGAGCCTGGCTTCCCCCTGCCCCACCAACTCGGCAGCAGTTTCGGGATTCCCCGCCCCCTCCCCAGGGCCCCTCTGTGCTCTTTGGAGCCCCTGACTTTCATTTATTTATTTTTTTAATCGTATTTATTTACTGACTTGGCGGCTCTGGGTCTCGGCTGCTGTGTGCAGGCTGCGGTCCCCGGGCTTCTCGCTGCGCATCTCCTCTTGAGCGCTGACTCGGACAGCACAGGCCCCAGTAACCGAGGCTCGGGGCTCAGGAGGTGGGGTTCCCGGCTCTAGAGCGCAGGGCAGCGGCTCTGACTCACAGGCCCAGGTGCTCTGTGGCGGGTGCAATCTTCCCAGACCAGGGGTCAGACTCACGCCCTCTGCACTGGCAGGCAGGGTCTCACCCACTGCACCACCAGGGGCGTTTGAGCTCTTTATTTTCATTTATTTATTTGTTAACAAATAGTTATGTATTTATGGGAGAAGGAAATGGCAACCCACTCCACTGTTCTTGCCTGGAGACTCCCAGGGACGGAGGAGCCTGGGGGGCTGCCGTCTGTGGGGTCGCGCAGAGTCGGATGCGACTGGAGCGACTCAGCAGCAGCAGCATTTGTGTATTTGGCTGCGGCAGGTCTTACTTTTGGCGAGTGGGACCTTTTAGTTGTGGCATCGAACTCTCAGCTGCGACAGGCGAGATCTGGTTCCTTGAGGAGAGAGGGAACCTGGACCCCCAGCCTTGGGAGCACGGACCCTTAGCCTCTGGACCATCGGGAAGTCTCAGGAGTCCTTGAAACACCCTCAGCCCCAAAGCTGGCTTCCCACAGCAGCCGATCAGTGCTCAGATCACAGTGCCCAACTCTGCCCCAAATCTAGAGAAATTCCAAGTAGGGGCCCTCGGCCATCACATCTCTTCTCATCACACTCGTGACAAAACAGACAGCTGGAAGATCCAAGAGCCGGGCCTGCACCCTGATCTACCCCCAGTCCAGAGGACGAGTGCCGAATCTCGTGCGGCCAGCTGACAGTGGCGTGGGCGAGCTGTCTGCGCGGGAAGTGAGTGCGGTGCTCAGGACTCCTGAGCACCTGGACCCGTGAGGACGATCAGAAAAGCCCGACTCGGAGAAGTAACCGAGGCTCGGGGCTCAGGAGGTGGGGTTCCCGGCTCTAGAGCGCAGGGCAGCGGCTCTGACTCACAGGCCCAGGTGCTCTGTGGCGGGTGCAATCTTCCCAGACCAGGGGTCAGACTCACGCCCTCTGCACTGGCAGGCAGGGTCTCACCCACTGCACCACCAGGGGCGTTTGAGCTCTTTATTTTCATTTATTTATTTGTTAACAAATAGTTATGTATTTATGGGAGAAGGAAATGGCAACCCACTCCACTGTTCTTGCCTGGAGACTCCCAGGGACGGAGGAGCCTGGGGGGCTGCCGTCTGTGGGGTCGCGCAGAGTCGGATGCGACTGGAGCGACCAGCAGCAGCAGCATTTGTGTATTTGGCTGCGGCAGGTCTTACTTTTGGCGAGTGGGACCTTTTAGTTGTGGCATCGAACTCTCAGCTGCGACAGGCGAGATCTGGTTCCTTGAGGAGAGAGGGAACCTGGACCCCCAGCCTTGGGAGCACGGACCCTTAGCCTCTGGACCATCGGGAAGTCTCAGGAGTCCTTGAAACACCCTCAGCCCCAAAGCTGGCTTCCCACAGCAGCCGATCAGTGCTCAGATCACAGTGCCCAACTCTGCCCCAAATCTAGAGAAATTCCAAGTAGGGGCCCTCGGCCATCACATCTCTTCTCATCACACTCGTGACAAAACAGACAGCTGGAAGATCCAAGAGCCGGGCCTGCACCCTGATCTACCCCCAGTCCAGAGGACGAGTGCCGAATCTCGTGCGGCCAGCTGACAGTGGCGTGGGCGAGCTGTCTGCGCGGGAAGTGAGTGCGGTGCTCAGGACTCCTGAGCACCTGGACCCGTGAGGACGATCAGAAAAGCCCGACTCGGAGTTTTCCTTTCAGTCACCTCCCGCCCCTTCCTTTCCTCTGGAAACGGTCTTGGATGGCCCGTGCCATCATCACCCAGATATGTCTACTAGACTCGCTTGAAAGTGCGGTGAGCGCCGGCAGAGGATGGGCGGAGGAGGCCCGGGCGACAGCAGTTTCGACGCTATTGGAGCACAAGGCGCACACACAGCGAGCCAGACTCCCACAGCAGGTGTTTGCAGCAGCAGCTGCATTTATTCTCAGCAAGGGCTCCTCTGCTGGCTCAGACAGTAAGAATCCGCCTGCAAGGTAGGAGGTCCAGGTTTGATCCCTGGGTCAGGAAGATCCCCTGGATAAGGAGATATCAACCCACTCCAGTATTCTTGTCCAGGAAATCCCATGGACAGAGGAATCTGGAGGGCTACAGTCCAGGGAGTCACAAAGAGTCGGACACAACTGAGCGACTGAACCACCACCAAGCAAGGGAGGAGGAAGTCAGTCTTAGATCCTCTCCATCTTGCCTCAGAGTTGGGACTGTTTCCACGGGGAAGAACAAAGAACCTGGAATTAACCGTCTTCTTGTGACCTCTCCTAACCGTCATTTCGGGAGTCAGGACGTCTCTGTTTGCGATTCTCTGGCCAGGTGATCCGTGGCTCAGGCATCCGTGAGCTCATCTAAGTCTTTCTGTTCGCAGTGATCTGGATAACAGCAATTTTACTGTGTTAGTATCAGCGACCACAGCGATCTTCGTCATCTGACTCTGATGAAGTGTTCAGCTGGCAAAGGACTGAGGACAGAGGGGACAGGAAAGGGACTGAGGTTTGGAATGGAGGGGTTAGCCATAAACTCCGTAAGGGAGCTCGGTTTTACGGGACTCGGTTTCCCTGTCGGTGAGCAGGTCCTTGACCTGAAAGCTGCCCGGGCGCCGAGTCTTCATGAAGGGCTCTGGGCTCACACACGCCTGGCGGCTCCTAGGCTTTGGCGAGTCCCCCTCCTGCCTTGTCTCCACCAGTTAGAGCTCCCTCTGCCCTCTCCTCTCTCCCCATTGGTTCAGGCAGATGGCCCCGGTCATCAGCAACATGGGCCGAGCTGACTCACTGAGGAAGTTATTCCTTCCAGAGAAGACTCGCCATTCATTTTGACACTGGAGCAGTTATTTGCTGGCTGACAGTTGTAATTACGTTTTACTGCAGGTAGGAAACCGTTCCAAAAGCCAAGCTGACAGAATGACTGGGTTCTGAAGGGCTTTGGGAACACGTAATTTTCAAGTAGTCAGCACAGCATGTTCAGTGCACTTTCCACCCGGGATAAATTCCTGCCTCTGCAGCTTCTCGCGGCAGGCAAGATGTGGGCTCCTGGATGGGACCCTTTGGAGCAGCAGGAGTAATTTTCTTCCAGGGCCATTTGTTTGAAAATGGAACTTGAGCAAACCATACTTAGAGACATTTCCTGTTTGTTTTGTTTAGTCGCTCAGTCGTGTCTGACTCTTTGCGACCTCGTGGACTGTAGCTGGCCAGGCTCCTCTGGCCATGGGATTTTCCAGGCAAGAGCACTGGAGTGGGTGCCATTGCCTTCTCCAGGGCATATTCGTGTCTGACTCTTTGCGACCCCATGGACTGCAGCACGCCAGGCTTTCCTGTCCTTCATTATCTCCTGGAGTTTGCTCAAACTCGTGTCCATTGAGTCAAGGATGCCATTCAACCATCTCATCCTCTGTCGTCCCCTTCTCCTCCCGCCTTCAGTCTTTCCCAGCATCAGGGTCTTTTCCAGTGAGTTGGCTCTTTGCATCAGGTGGCCAAAGAATTGGTGTGTCAGCCTTGCATCAGACCTTCCAATGAATATTCATGACTGATCTCCTTTAGCATTGACTGGTTTGATCTCCGTGCAGTCCCAGGGACTCTCAAGGGTCTTCTCCAGCACAATTAGAAAGCATCAGTTCTTCAGCGCTCAGCCCTCTTTATAGTTCAGTTTTCACATTCGTACATGACTATTGGAAAAAACACAGGTTTGGCTATATGGATCTTTGTCAGCAAAGTGTTCTCTCTGCATTTTAATACGCTGTCTAGGTTGTCATAGCTTTCCTTCGGAGGAACAAGCATCTTTTAATTTCATGGCTGCAGTCACTGTCTGCAGTGATTTTGGAGACCTAGAAAATAAAATCAGCCAGCATTAAATCATTCTTCTAATTTTTAATTTCTCTGGGAGTCAGCATTAAATTATATCAACTAGCCAAGTTTTGTAGCAATAACAGGGTAAATAATTTTCCTGGCGTGGTATCCCACGGTAACTCCTCCCTCCATGCTACCCGCTTCTGAAGGGAAGTTAAGGGAAAAATAAACCCAGAGGGCCTTTTAGTCAAAGTTTCTAACAAGAGTATCAACAACTGTAGACAATGATTTTACAACAAGGTTCTCTATTGATAAGAAAATTCCCTTAGAATGCTTAGCAACATTGGACCCTACCTGACATTTAACCGAGTTTAAAAAGCACATCCGTGGTCTGATGGGACAACAGTTTTTTTTACTGAGAAGACATTCAAGGTATTTTTTGCTGCTGTTGTTGTGACTTAAACAAACCAACTTCCTGCTTTGCCCTCCACTGACTAGCTGAGCTCTGGTTCTGAGTGGCCGTGGCTGTTCTCCGTGCATCAGGTCGTCCTGGCACCTGCCCAGGAGAAGGAGCAAAACGCAAAACTATATGGCTGGGAAGAAGACTTAAGTCTAGTGTCACAAGGAGAGACAGTTCTACTTTTAAACAGATGAGAACACTGAGTTGTTGAGAATCAAGAGAGATAAACTATACAGACTGTTCATCTGGAGGCCTTTTTCAGCTTTATTAAAAGATAATTGGACTTCCCTGGTGGTCCAGGGGTTAAGAATATATCTGCCAATGCAGAAGACACAGGCTTGATCCCTGAACTGGGAAGATCCCACGGGCCACAGGGCAGCTGAGGCCGGGTGCCATAGCTACCGAGCCTGGGCGTGGCAGAGCCCACCTTCCACAGCAAGAAGCCCCTGCAACGAGAAGCCCCCACTAGAGAGGAACCCCCACTCACCACGACTGGAGAAAGCCTGCTCACAGCAACAAAGACCCAACCCAGCCAAAATAAACGAAATCAGTAAAAAACATAATTGACATATAACATGTGTAAGTGTAAGGTGTATGATATGATAACGTGAAGTGAAGTGAAGTTGCTCAGTTGTGTCCGACTCTTTGCGACCCCATGAATCACAGCACGCCAGGCCTCCCTGTCCATCACCAACTCCTGAAGTTCACTCAGACTCATGTCCATCGAGTCAGTGATGCCATCCAGCCACCTCATCCTCTGTCGTCCCCTTCTCCTCCTGCTCCCAATACCTCCCAGCATCAGAGTCTTTTCCAGTGAGTCAACTCTTCCCATGAGGTGGCCAAAGTACTGGAGTTTCACCTTTAGCATCATTCCTTCCAAAGAACACCTAGGACTGATCTCCTTTAGGATGGACTGGTTGGATCTCCTTGCAGTCCAAGGGACTCTCAAGAGTCTTCTCCAACACCACAGTTCAAAAGCATCAATTCTTCGGCACTCAGCCTTCTTCACAGTCCAACTCTCACATCCATACGTGACCACAGGAAAAACCATAGCCTTGACTAGACGGACCTTAGTCAGTAAAGTAATGTCTCTGCTTTTGAATATGCTATCTAGATTGGTCATAACTTTTCTTCCAAGGAGTAAGCGTCTTTTAATTTCATGGCTGCAGTCACCATCTGCAGTGATTTTGGAGCCCAAACAAATAAAGTCTGCCACTGGTTCCACTGTTTCCCCATCTATATTCCATGAAGTGATGGGACCGATGCCATGATCTTACCTGTTAGTAACTTTCAAATATACAAAGTGCGTGTGAGTCACTCAGTCATGTCCAACTCTTTGTGACCTCACCATCTGTCCATGGAATTCTCTGGGCAAGCACACTGGAGGGGGTTGCCATTCCCTTCTCCAGGGGAAGTGATGCCATCCAGCCACCTCATCCTCTGTCGTCCCCTTCTCCTCCTGCTCCCAATACCTCCCAGCATCAGAGTCTTTTCCAGTGAGTCAACTCTTCCCATGAGGTGGCCAAAGTACTGGAGTTTCACCTTTAGCATCATTCCTTCCAAAGAACACCTAGGACTGATCTCCTTTAGGATGGACTGGTTGGATCTCCTTGCAGTCCAAGGGACTCTCAAGAGTCTTCTCCAACACCACAGTTCAAAAGCATCAATTCTTCGGCACTCAGCCTTCTTCACAGTCCAACTCTCACATCCATACGTGACCACAGGAAAAACCATAGCCTTGACTAGACGGACCTTAGTCAGTAAAGTAATGTCTCTGCTTTTGAATATGCTATCTAGATTGGTCATAACTTTTCTTCCAAGGAGTAAGCGTCTTTTAATTTCATGGCTGCAGTCACCATCTGCAGTGATTTTGGAGCCCAAACAAATAAAGTCTGCCACTGGTTCCACTGTTTCCCCATCTATATTCCATGAAGTGATGGGACCGATGCCATGATCTTACCTGTTAGTAACTTTCAAATATACAAAGTGCGTGTGAGTCACTCAGTCATGTCCAACTCTTTGTGACCTCACCATCTGTCCATGGAATTCTCTGGGCAAGCACACTGGAGGGGGTTGCCATTCCCTTCTCCAGGGGACCTTCCCAATCCAGAGGTGGAGCCCAGGTCTTCTGCATCTTAGGCAGATTCTTTACCAGCTGAGCCGCCAGGGAAGCCTAGGAACACAGGGCTGTGCACTGCTCCGTAGTCTCCATGCCGCACAGCAGTCCTGGGACTAGTTCCTATTTACAACTGGGAGGTTGCAGCCTTTGATCAGCATCTCGTCCCCGCCCCCACAACACCCCGGTTCCTGGCAGACACTGCTCTACTCTCTTTCTTTGGGTTTGGTTTGTTCAGATTCCTTGTATAAGTGAAATCATTTCTTATTTGTCTTTCTCTGTGGAAACTGTTTTGGGGACTTTTTGACATAAGATCAATGCATAGAGACCTGTTAGGGATCCAGGAATTTTTTGCTCTCAGTTTGGTTTATTGATACACAAGTTCATTGGAGTCTGAGATCCCCACAGAAGGAATTGTAACCCCACAGCAAACTTCCTTTCCAGCTCTCAGGAATCAACAACCTTCATTTACCATTAGGGAAGCTGAAAGGATGCTAGATAATTGTCTTCAAAGCCTGGAAAGTGCTTAGCTGAAAATCATCAAGAAGGTTTAAGAAAATGTTTATTATTTAATGTCACACAACACCGAGTGTCACCACAACCTTTGCCAGTCACTCTGATGAGGACACTGAAGACAGTCAAGCCGCTGGGTCATGTCCGACTGTTTGCAACCCCATGGACTGCAGCCCACCAGGCTCCTCTGTCCATGGGATTCTCCAGGCAAGAAGACTGGAGGGGTTGCCATGCCCTCCTCTAGGGGATCTTCCCGACCCAGGGATGGAACTCAGGTCTCCCGCATTGCAGGCAGATTCCTTACCGTCTGAGCCGCGATCCACAAAGTGGCACCAAAGTCACCTCTATCACAGGACCCTGGTTGTAAATCTTAAGGAGAGTAGCATTTGCAAATTATGAGCATGATCAAAGCAAATGTTTGGAGTCAGGCAGGACTGGGCCCAAATCCTGCCGCACCACTTTCTGCGCGTGTACAGTCCTCTCTACTTTGTCTGGCTCATAGTAAATGCTCAACAAACTGTGCCCAATACATTAATCCCTCCAATGAGTCATGCTTCCTTCAATGACAGACATTACTAACATTTCAAAGGGTGCACCCTTTGCTAGCCAAACCTCCCTTGTGGAGGATCTAACATTCTGGGTGCTGAGGAGGAGTCTAAGGCACCATGTGACGTATGCCATCACAATAGGTCAGTGTGGTCACTCGTCACAAAGGGTGGTCAGTGGGCCACTGTCTCAGGATCACGAATAATGAATGTCTGTAAAACTGGTTTCTGGCAGGCAGAAGTCAGGCGGTACTGGTGAGGACTGGCCAGACCACGGTGCGGAAACAGGAGCCAGGTGGTCAGCGAGCCCACCTGAAGGGTCTCCTCTAGCTCTGAGTGTCCTCCAGGGCGTCTCATTTTCACCAGGGCTCAGGGGCGCAGGGTGCCTCTCTCTGGTGGCTCCACTGTGGAGATGGAACCCCTTGATGTTGACGCGCAGGTGAAGCCCATCAAGGTGACTCCTGGCACATCAACTCACCGTCTGTCGGCTGGAACCTGTCACATGACCCCGTCCACTGCCAAGGGCTGAGAAGAAAGGTGAGGAGGGTAGACATGAGGTGAACATGAAGTGTCTCTGTCTCACTCACTGAATCTTTTCCAGGGTTAGGGTCTAGGACACTAGCTTTCTAACTCCCCGGAGGACGAGCTCAAAGTCCCAGGGCTGTGATTATCTGCCGCTGGCAGTGCTCCTTTACGGGATAAGTAACTCGAAACAAGGAGATGAGAGAGTGGCTCTGTCAGTCCAGTGATTAGCATGAGAGTCTGAGAGTCTGAGGCATTAGGCTCTTTTCTAACTCTAAGGGAAGTGAAGCTCTTGGGCACAGACGCCTCTCAAATCTTTTCTGGCCCAGCCTCTCCGCTGCCTTCAAACTGTTGTATACTCAGCCAGGTTCTCACAAACCTCAAAGTGTTCATTTTTACCAAGCCTGTCCCCACGTCCTGGGACATTACCTATCCCCACCCTCCTGCGGAAATTCCAAGGCTTTGTGACTTGGGGGTCTTCCTGAACTTTTCCTCTTCCTTAACTATTCCTGTAAATAAAATTATTACACACACACAGGAAAAGTTCCGGAAGACTCCCAAGTCACAAAACCTTGGAATCTATTTATTGTATTATTTTAAATATACTTTTAATTTTTTTTTATTTTAAAGTTACATTTTTCTACTTTTGGCTGTGCTGGGTCTTGGCCGCTCGGGCGTTTCTCCAGCTGCAGGGGCAGCGGGCAGGGTGGGAGGCACGCCCCGCGGCGCCCCGCCCGCCTCCCTCTGCGGGCCTCTCGGGTCGCAGAGCACAGGCGCCGGCGCGCAGGCCTCCGCAGATGCGCAAAAGGCGCGGCCGGCGGCGCACAGGCCTCGGCGCTCCGCGGCCCTGGGGATCTTCTCGGGCCCTAGGGATCAAGCCCGCGTCTCCTGCGTTGGAGGGCGGGCTCTTTGCCACTGAGCCACTAGTAAAGCCCTCTCTCTATTCTTTAATATTCATTCGTTCGTTTGGCCGCACTGGGTCTCGGTCGCGGCCGCGCGACCTTCCATCGCAGCACGTGGGACCCGGCTCCCTGAGCGGGGACTGACCTGGGCTCCTACAGCGGGAGTGCGGAGTGGAGGCCCCGGCCCGGGATGCGGGCTCGCTCCGTCTTCCTGACGGCCCGAGGCAGCGGCCAGGACTGCGCCTGCCCTTCAGCGCTCGCCGCGCCGTCCTCGCCCTTCCTCCAGCCCTGGCTCCCGCCCGGCTCCTGCTTCTCCTCCGGCGTCGCCCTCAGGGAGATGACCTGCCTTCACCACAAGCCTGTTCTCTCTCTGTGGGACTCGGAAGACTCCTCTCAACCCCGCAGCCTTTTGGAGCCGACTCCCCCGACCGCTGCCCCGCGGACTTCTCTCAGGGTCCCTGTCGGTGCCCCTCTGCATCTGGGGCATGAGGAGCCCCGCAAGGGCCGAGAGCACCCGCGCCTCTCCGGACGGGACCCTCAGGACATGTGCCCTCAGGACGAGTCCCCTCAGGATGGGTCCCCTCAGGACAGGTCCCCTCGGGATGGGTACCCTCTAGGGACTGTCCACTCAGGACGGGTCCCCTCAGGACGGATCCTCTCAGGACGGGTCCCCTCAGGACGGGTCCCCTCAGGACAGGTCCCCCCTCAGGATGGGTCCTCTCAGGGCGGGTCCCCTCAGGACTAATCCTCTCAGGACGGATCCCCTCAGAAGTGGGTCCCCTCTAAGGACTGTCCTCTCAGGATGGGTCCCCCCTCAGGACGGGTCCCCTCTCAGGACAGGTCCCCTCAGGACTGGTCCCCTCAGAAGTGGGTCCCCTCTCAGGACTGTCCTCTCAGGACAGGTCCCTTCAGGACGGATCCTCTCAGGACAGGTCCCCTCAGGACAGGTCCCCTCAGGACAGGTTCCCCCCTCAGGATGGGTCCTCTCAGGGCGGGTCCCCTCAGGACTAATCCTCTCAGGACGGATCCCCTCAGAAGTGGGTCCCCTCTAAGGACTGTCCTCTCAGGATGGGTCCCCCCTCAGGACGGGTCCCCTCTCAGGACAGGTCCCCTCAGGACTGGTCCCCTCAGAAGTGGGTCCCCTCTCAGGACTGTCCTCTCAGGACAGGTCCCTTCAGGACGGATCCTCTCAGGACAGGTCCCCTCAGGACAGGTCCCCTCAGGACAGGTTCCCCCCTCAGGATGGGTCCTCTCAGGGCGGGTCCCCTCAGGACTAATCCTCTCAGGACGGATCCCCTCAGAAGTGGGTCCCCTCTAAGGACTGTCCTCTCAGGATGGGTCCCCCCTCAGGACGGGTCCCCTCTCAGGACAGGTCCCCTCAGGACTGGTCCCCTCAGAAGTGGGTCCCCTCTCAGGACTGTCCTCTCAGGACAGGTCCCTTCAGGACGGATCCTCTCAGGACAGGTCCCCTCAGGACAGGTCCCCTCAGGACAGGTTCCCCCCTCAGGATGGGTCCTCTCAGGGCGGGTCCCCTCAGGACTAATCCTCTCAGGACGGATCCCCTCAGAAGTGGGTCCCCTCTAAGGACTGTCCTCTCAGGATGGGTCCCCCCTCAGGACAGGTCCCCTCAGGACTGGTCCCCTCAGAAGTGGGTCCCCTCTCAGGACTGTCCTCTCAGGACAGGTCCCCTCTCAGTACAGGTCTCCTCTCAGGACTGGTCCTCAGGGTCTGATACCACACTCAGCACCCAGTAGGCATGAAGGGACAGAGGACTGGGTGGGGTGGGGCCCCGCTCGGGGTCTGGCACCCGGTTGGCACCACAGAAAATGTATAGAGTGGAGTACATGACTATCCAACAATCCTCGTCCACTTAGATATCTCAAATATCCATGAAAGTCATCAACCCCCAAATAATCAACTAATTAAAACTGACTATTCATCTGCACAGAAACAGCACTTTTTCTTTGAGGACTTGATAAGCAAAACCATCTTCACTGGAAACCATGTCCTGCAGCCATGATCAAAGATGAGAACAGGAGGTGGAATGAATCATCGTGTTCAGGGCATCTGAGGAATATCCTTCTGCAAGGAGAGCTCCGTTTTAATTTGCAGAAAAATAATTTTGAGTAAAGCCAAGTAAATTAAAAGTAAATTGCATGAGTGAACGAATTCCCAGTTCAAGAAGAGCTAACAAATGAAAGTGATATGGTTTTTCTTAATTCAAAATATAATACATAAATATTTGGGGGAAATAAAACAGTAGTGTTAATATTTCTTACATTCCTGAACATCAACAACAGTATTTACCTACACATAATAAATAATGAGCAAGAAGTATATTCACCATGTATTTCTAGGAGCATGTTTGTATTTCTAGGATCCATTTAAACGTTATACAATCTGTCTCATGTCATCAACCGTAATACAATTTTATTACAAAGGTTTTCTTCTGTCTAGGTCTATTCTTTCACATTTTTAAGGCAAGACTTATCACCTTTACTTACCCAAGATTTCCAGAAAATGACCCTCAAATAGGAGACTCTACAAAAGAAGGTAGTGTTCTAATAACGTAGAGATAAAGAGAGGTGGATGAATTAGAAATAGTACATGGAAGATATTTGATTCTTTAAAACATAACTTTAATAATGCATAAATATTCAGAAGGTATAGACAATCAAGAATAATAAAATGAAAATCAGTCATAATTCCTCCCCAAACAGATAACTACTAATTTTTTTTAAATTTATCTGAAATTGCACACAATGTATGGTGTAGAATACAAATCAAACTTTATTTTTTTCCCCCTAAATACAGTTTAGCCAGTTATCTCAACTTACACCATTGGGTAAAGGCTTAGAAGAAGTTAATGTACACATCAGCAACCAAGAGTGTACCTGTGTTGGCAGCTCTTCCTGGTCTTTTGCTTCTGCCGATTCCAAACTTTCTCTGCTCTCTGCCTGAAGGAAATACTCCAGCAGTGGGGGCCGAGCTGCCCACCAGTCCCCAGCCCCCACGCTGGCTCCTCCCTCCAGAGGCTGGGAGGATTCGTCTAGCCAGGATGCGGAGATCCAGGCCAGCGCCAGGTGAGGGAACATGGGGAGGAGAAAGGGCGCTACAGACCTCTTCCGAAAATCCAGACGCACATGCCCAGGATACCAGGCCTTTGAATCTAACTGCAAGAAATGCTTGCGTGAATGGACAAAAAGAGAAACACTGACCACTGCGGTATTATCACTTACAGCAAAAGTATCAATAGGAAGCTGGTTGCAGAGTGATACATGTATATTATGGAACGCTTTGCAGAGAGGGAGGGAGAGAAGTCTGCAAAAACAGCTTAATGAAAACCAAGTCATAGAATGATATGTATGATTTGATCTTGCTCATGTAAAAAGAACCTTCGTAAATGTATATATATATGTAATATACATATACACATATATATTATATATAATATAATATGATAAATATATACACATATTCATTCATGCTCAGTCATTAAGTCAAGTCTGACTCTTTGTGACCCCGTAGACTGTAGCCCAACAGGCTCCACTGTCCATGGGATTCCCCAGGCAAGGATACTGGAACTGGTTGCCATTTCCTCCTCCAGGGCATCTTCCTGACCCAGGGAGCAAACCCGTGTCTCTGACGTCTCCTGCACTGGCGGGCAGATTCTCATCCCTGTGGCTATTTACATACATAAAGATATGTAAAATAAATATATACAGACTTATATGTGTAATATATAGTGTACCTTTAGAACATTTAGGTGTTTGTACCCAGAAACGGTTTTGAGAAGATGTAAATCCCACTAAGGGAATCACAGATGGAGTTGATAAGGGGAGTGCTAGGAAGAGAGAGAGCAGATACATTTTTCTTACATCTTGCTTTAAACACTTAATATTAAAAAAAATCTTTTATAGTAAAAAGAAATACACAAAATGCTTATGCGATATTTTCAAAAGAGAAAAACAAAGGTATAAGAAAGGAAGACTTTCACAGAAGCCTTCAGCCCATTTACCCCAGCGTGAACCAGCCTGTTCCTGACCTGCCTCCCGGTGCAGGTTCAGCTTTTACCAGCAGGTGAGGCCGGAGGCCGGTGCACAGGTCCACGCCCATGACGTGAGGCCTCATCCATGAGAGGCAAGGTGGAGCACAGGAGACCAGGAAACAGAGGAGCCCCAAGACCGCTTATACTAAGGACCAAGTCAACTCAGAATTCCAAAAGACAGAAGGGACCACACTTGGTGAATACAACAAAAAGAATCATCACCCTCGTGGAGAGGATTAGGTGGGTCTTGTTCTGGGTTGAGCCTAATTAGACCATGGCATGAGAAAAGAAAAAAAAAATATATATATATATATAAAACTTCTTTTTTTATTGCCTCAGAATAAAAATACAAAAGACATGCCTTGAAGTGACTGAAAAATCACAGTTTTATTTTTCAAAGTGGAAATGATTAGCTTCCCTGGTGGCTAAGATGGTAAAGAATCCGCCTGCAATGTGGGAGACCTGGGTTTGATTCCTGGGTCAAGAAGATCCCCTGAAGAAGGGAAAGGCTGTTCACTCCAGTGTTCTTGCCTGGAGAATCCCATGGACAGAGGAGCCTGGCGGGCTACAGTCCATGGGGTCGCAGAGTTGGACACGACTGAGCGGCTTTTACTTTTGCCACTGGGGTGCATCTTAGCAAACTGATTGACTAAAGACTTGCCCTTTGGGTCTTCCTGTATTTATAGCAGGTGCCAGATTAGAGGCTATTAAACTGGAGCAGGAAGCACCTGCCCTGGCCTGCAGCATCAGCCCAGCTCCCAGGGCCCTCTGAGAGAGAGAGGCATGGGGGGCCCCTGGGAGGGAAGACGAGGGTTCCCCTCCGTCAGAGGCCTGCTGCTGGAGGCTGACTCCTGTCGATGAGGGAAACACGCGGGCAGCGGGAGTGGGGTGTGCCAGCCGTGGTGAACACCACCGCCGCCGCCACCCTTTATAGGCCCTGTAAGAAAATGCCATTTTATTGCCCAGTGCCACCCTCCCCGTGCCCAGGGGTGACAGGAGGCAAAATGATTTGCGTGGATACTTGTGTGAAAACGTAGACCCTGGCAGCCTGCTCTGCTTCTCCACCGAGGGGTGGGCTCCAGACAAGCGCGGGCGCAGCAGTGGAGGCTGCGGGGCTCTCTAGCCGTGGGCCCTGGGCCGAGCCGGCCCCCTGGCACAAAAAAAAAAATATATATATATATATAAAACTTCTTTTTTTATTGCCTCAGAATAAAAATACAAAAGACATGCCTTGAAGTGACTGAAAAATCACAGTTTTATTTTTCAAAGTGGAAATGATTAGCTTCCCTGGTGGCTAAGATGGTAAAGAATCCGCCTGCAATGTGGGAGACCTGGGTTTGATTCCTGGGTCAAGAAGATCCCCTGAAGAAGGGAAAGGCTGTTCACTCCAGTGTTCTTGCCTGGAGAATCCCATGGACAGAGGAGCCTGGCGGGCTACAGTCCATGGGGTCGCAGAGTTGGACACGACTGAGCGGCTTTTACTTTTGCCACTGGGGTGCATCTTAGCAAACTGATTGACTAAAGACTTGCCCTTTGGGTCTTCCTGTATTTATAGCAGGTGCCAGATTAGAGGCTATTAAACTGGAGCAGGAAGCACCTGCCCTGGCCTGCAGCATCAGCCCAGCTCCCAGGGCCCTCTGAGAGAGAGAGGCATGGGGGGCCCCTGGGAGGGAAGACGAGGGTGCCCCTCCGTCAGAGGCCTGCTGCTGGAGGCTGACTCCTGTCGATGAGGGAAACACGCGGGCAGCGGGAGTGGGGTGTGCCAGCCGTGGTGAACACCACCGCCGCCGCCACCCTTTATAGGCCCTGTAAGAAAATGCCATTTTATTGCCCAGTGCCACCCTCCCCGTGCCCAGGGGTGACAGGAGGCAAAATGATTTGCGTGGATACTTGTGTGAAAACGTAGACCCTGGCAGCCTGCTCTGCTTCTCCACCGAGGGGTGGGCTCCAGACAAGCGCGGGCGCAGCAGTGGAGGCTGCGGGGCTCTCTAGCCGTGGGCCCTGGGCCGAGCCGGCCCCCTGGCACGCAGGGCCACAGTTCCCCCTCAAGGATCAAGCCTGTGCCCCCTGCATTGGAAGCTGGACTCTTAACACCGGACCACCGGGGAAGGCCCAAAGTGCGGCAGTGTTTGTGCAGGTGGCCTTCATGCCCCTCCCACTCAGACCCCTCCAGCCTGGCTCCCTCCCACCTCACCCGCAGGCCGTCTTTCCGGAAGGTCACCTCACTTCTGCCTCGCTGCCGCCTCCGCTGGACGTCTCTCCCTCTTCCCCTGGCCTCTCTGAAGCCACACTCCCCTGGTTTTCCCCTCCCCTCTCTGGCCGCTCTGCCTCAATTTCCTCCGTGGCTCTCTCCCACCTTCACTCTGTCGACTCTCGACCAGGGTGCACACCTTCAGTTACCAGGTACCTGCCAGTGATTCGGATTTTCATCTTCAGCGGGACCGTCCCTCTCACCCCAGACCTATAAATGCTGATGATTCCAAGAGGGGCGCCCCGGGCCTAACATACCCAAACTGGTCGTCTCACAGTTTTCCCCTAACCTGCTTCATTAGTGCATTTAGGCAAATGAGTCAGAAGTCCAGGACTGACTCATCCTTGGCCGTTGCCGCCTCCATCGTCCTCGACTGATCATCGAGGCTCACGGGTTTTACTTTCTGCGACCATTTCCCTCTTCACGCCTTCTCTCATCGGCTGCATTGCAAAAGCTTCCTAACTGGTGTGCCTGCATCTCTTCCTGGGGTCACAGCGCACTCTGCACACGGCAGCCAGGGCGATTTTCATCTGATCGTGTCTTATTACGACTGAGATTCTGCAGTGAAGCTGCACTGCCTTCACATTAGGACCAAAGTCTCCAGTGCAGGCCTAACCGCTACCCTTTACTTCCTTTCCGGCTTCCTCTCAGGCCACACGTCCCCTTGCTCTCTCAGACTCGGGGGCCACGCTGCCTCTCGGCGTGCACTGTGTCCCCTGCCTACAGCATCCGTCTGTCGCTCTGCTCCAAGGCCTCTCATAGGCTGAACTGTGGCCCCTGGTCCTCAGAATGTGACCTGGTTTGAACACAGAGTCTTTACAGAGATGAAACTGAAAGTGACATCATTGAGTCGTGTCCAACTCTTTGCAACCCCATTGACTGTAGCCCACCAGGCTCCTCCATCCATGGGATTCTCCAGCCAAGAATACTGGAGTGAGTTGCCATTTCCTCCTCCAGGGGATCTTCCCGACCCAGGGATCGAACCCGGCTCTCCCGCATTACAAGCAGACGCTTCACCCTCTGAACCACCAGGGAAGCTATTACGGAGTTGATCACATTTAAAGGGAGGGCATTAGGGTGGGCCCTAATCCCGTAGGACCAGTGTTCTTACTCCAGGGAGCATCTGGGCAGAGACAGACAAGGCCAGACGGACGGCAGCTGAAGATGTGCCAGGGGAAGACGGCCGCGCCTAGAGCTCTTCGCCCACCTCCAAAGCAGCCTTCGGGGGCCTGCGCACCGGGAGCTGGTGGAGGCGGGGAAGACTGGGCAGAGACAGACAAGGCCAAACGGACGGCAGCTGAAGATGTGCCAGGGGAAGACGGCCGCGCCTAGAGCTCTTCGCCCACCTCCAAAGCAGCCTTCGGGGGCCTGCGCACCGGGAGCTGGCGGAGGCGGGGGAAGGCTCTCCCCCAGGACCATCAGCCAGCGCGCGGCCCTGCCCACACCTGGACTTCAGGCTTCCAGCCTCCAGAGGCGCGAAATGATGCATGTCTGCAGTTTTAAACAACCCGGTTTTGGTACTTGTCATGGTCCGGGCGTGGGTTGGAAAAGAATTTCCAGACACGAGAGAGAATGAAAGGGAAATAAAGCTTACTAGAGTGGGAGATGCTGCTAGAACAGCGGCCAGCTCAGGGGAGAACCGACGCTGAAAGGGGTCCTCAGTCCACTTCTATAGCCAGGGCACACGGAGCGGGCCAGGGTCTTTCGGGTCATTTGCTGATTGGATGAGTCAAATACCTCCTCCCTGAGAGGTAGGAGGGAGACGGGTGACACTGTTCCCTTAATAGTTACAACATGGGGCAGGGAAAGGCGATAAGGGTCTGGTTTTCCCTAAGGTTCCAAGACCCTCCTTGGTTTTATCTACTCTTTAGTCCTGGGGTCACCACGGATTTCTCATGGCAATCCTAGGAAAACAATGAAGTTGCTCAGTCGTGTCGGACTCTTTCCGTCCCTCCATGGGATTCTCCAGGCAAGAGTACTGGAGTGGGTTGCCATTGCCTTCTCCAGGGGATCTTCCCGACCCAGGGATCGAACCCGGGTCTCCTGCAGGTGGATGCTTTAACCTCTAAGCCACCAGGGAAAACAACCAGTTCAGTCGCTCAATCGTGCCCGACTCTTTGCGACCCCATGAATCACAGCACGCCAGGCCTCCCTGTTCATCACTATCTCTCGGAGTTCACTTAGACTCACGTCCATCGAGTCTGTGATGCCATCCAGCCATCTCATCCTTGGTCGTCCTCTTCCCCTCCTGCCCCCAATCCCTCCCAGCATCAGAGTCTTTTCCAATGAGTCAACTCTTTGCATGAGGTGGCCAAAGTACTGGAGTTTCACCTTTAGCATCATTCCTTCCAAAGAAATCCCAGGGCTAATCTCCTTTAGAATGGACTGGTTGGATCTCCTTGCAGTCCAAGGGACGCTCAAGAGTCTTCTCCAACACCACAGTTCAAAAGCATCCATTCTTCGGCACTCAGCCTTCTTCACAGTCCAACTCTC
>SJYC01020447.1:0-11797 GCA_006408675.1 Madoqua kirkii | reverse complement strand
TGCTTCAAATCCTGAAAGATGATGCTGTGAAAGTGCTGCACTCAATATGCCAGCAAATTTGGAAAACTCAGCAGTGGCCACAGGACTGGAAAAGGTCAGTTTTCATTCCAATCCCAAAGAAAGGCAATGGAAAGAACATTTTAACTGCGCAATTGCACTCATCTCACATGCTAGCAAAGTAATACTCAAAATTCTCCAAGCCAGGCTTCAACAGTACGTGAACCATGAACTTCCAAATGTGCAAGCTGGATTTAGAAAAGGCAGAGGAACCAGATATCAAATTGCCAACATCAGTTGGATCATTGAAAAAGCAAGAGAGTTCCAGAAAAACATCTACTTTTGCTTTATTGACTATGCCAAAGCCTTTGACTGTGTGGATCACATTAAACCGTGGAAAATTCTGAAAGAGATGGGAATGCCAGACCACTTTATCTGCCTCCTGAGAAATCTGTACGCAGGTCAGGAAGCAACAGTTAGAAATGGACATATATATACTGTCACCCTGCTTATTTAACTTATATGCAGAGTACATCATGAGAAATGCTGGGCTGGATAAAGCACAAGCTGGAATCAAGCTTGCTGGGAGAAATATCATTAACCTCAGATATGCAGATGACGCCACCCTTATGGCAGAAAGTAAAGAAGAACTAAAGGGCCTCTTGATGAAAGTGAAAGAGGAGAGTGAATAAGTTGGCTTAAAGCTCAACATTCAGAAAACGAAGATCATGGCATCTGGTCCCATCACTTCATGGCAAACAGATGGGAAAGCAGTGGAAACAGTGTCAGACTTTATTTTTCTGGCTCCAAAATCACTGCAGATGGTGACTGCATCTGCAGTCACGCTTGCTCTTTGGAAAGAAAGCTATGACCAACCTAGACTGCATATTAAAAACAGAGACATTACTCTGCCAACAAAGGTCTGTCTGGTCAAAGCTATGGTTTTTCCAGTAGTCGTGTATGGATGTGAAAGTTGGACCATAAAGAAATCTGGGTGTCAAAGAATTGATCCTTTTGAAATGTGGTGTTAGGGAAGCCTCTTGAGAGTCCCTTGGACTGAAAGATCTAACTAGTCCACCCTAAAGGAAATCAGTCCTGAATATTCATTGCTGAAGCTGAAACTTCAATACTTTGGCCACCTGATGCGAAGAACTGACTGATTTTAAAAGACCCTGATGCTGGGAAAGATTGAAGGCGGAGGAGAAGGAGACGACAGAGGATGAGATGGTTGGATGGCATCATCGACTCAATGGACATGAGTTTGAGTGAACTACAGGAGTTGGTGATGGACAGGGAAGCCTGGCGGGCTGCAGTTCATGGGGTCACAAAAAGTTGGACACGACTGAGCAACTGAAATGAGCTGAACTGAACTGAGACGATGCTGGCGGATGGTGAGAGGACATGTAGCTGGTGCCCACCCGGAAGGGAAGAATCAAGCCCTTCAGTTCTGAGTACAAGGTACTTCTGCGGAAGTTAAAATGGAAAAATCTTCATCCACATCCAGATCCCACAAGGTACAGGCCACTGTAACACCCAGTTAATAAGGGCCAGTCGTCTTTTTTGGGAGGTCAAACTTCAGAACCCAACAATGACAGGAAATGATCCTTATGTTTTACTAAAAAGGGCTTGCTGAAGATCACCAGAAACAGCAGAGAATGCTGACGTGAGTGGTGTCTCTTATAAAGCATGTGTAGCGCCGCAGGAGTTCAGCTTCTTTTTCTCTGCCGACGCGACTTGAACGGTGACAGAAAGGGGAAAAGATTTTTCTTCACTGCCCCAATTCAGGATATAGTTCCAGAATAATGGCTAAATATCCCCCAAATGCCTCCCATTCATACTCTCTGAAATTGTTATGGTTAATCATTTAACCATATTAGTCATTTCAGTAAACTGATTTACTAAAATCTTAGAGTTAGAAGGGATCGCCAAGCATGTCTAGTGAAAAAACACATTCTACAAAACATCCAGCAGTGACCTCCACTTACGCTTGAGTTTTCACAGGAGCAAGGGTCTTTTATAGCCAAATTATTCCCTTATTAAGCATTATACTCAAGATTTGCAAAACATATATACATCTTATTTCTTGTGTGTATGTTCGGTCGTGTCCAACTGTTTGTGACTCCACGGACTGTAGCCGCCAGGCTCCTCTGTCCTTAAAATTTTCCAAGCAAGAACACTGGAGTGGGCAGCCATTTCCTCCTCCAGGAAACCTTCCCAGCCCAAGGATCCAGCCCATGTCTCTGGCATCTCCTGCACCGGCAGGCAGATTCTTCACCGCTGCCCCACCTGGGAAGCCCTTGGAGCTCTATCAACCGGGTGAAGGTGTTAGTCGCTCAGTCGTGTCTGACTCTCTGGGACCCCATGGACTGTAGCCCACCAGGCTCCTCTGTCCACGGGATTCTCCCGGTCAGCATACCAGAGTGGGTAGGCATGCCCTTATCCAGGGGATCTTCCCAACCCAGGGATCAACTTGGGTCACCCACACTGCAGGCAAATTCTTTACCGTCTGAGCCACCAGGGAAGCCCTATAAAACCGTTGGCTCCATTTAACTTGACTGGTAACTTATTCTTCCAGCAGTAACTCCCTGAAGAATTACTTAATTGCATATTTAAGCGAATGGCACACAATTGGCAATGACTTTATCTCAGACTCATGGGCTCTGGAATATTCCTGTGGCAAGAGTAAAATTAAGCTAAACTTTGAAAGGTAATAGATGACTACACACTTAAGTTTCAACATGTGAATTACACAGTTGCATTCTTTCCCGAAACCAGGTTTAAGCATTAGAGTTATTTCAATCTTCACCTTTTTTAGTGAAGCTTTTACTTCACAGAACACTTATTTGTGAGCTATCTTTCCTCCAGTGACTCATTTTTATGAACAATCTCATTTCTATAAAATATACTGTTGGCACATGGTACAGTCATTTAGCTTTATAATGACAGTATATTTTAAGAGTAAAGGCAGATATGGATGATTCTGAAATTCTGGAACATGAATGAGCGTCTGGAAGTAAAAACCAAAGGCGTTCTCAAATATGTTTTAAGTGAACTAAAAAGAAAACTTTTAACTTGATCAGAATTTTAAAACATTTTAAACATCCATGAAAATCTTAGAATACATAGCCAAAATAAACAGGAAAAACACAGAGGTCACAGGCTTCCGATCTGGTTCAGTGTGAAAATAACACTTCACACTTGGAATTCACTGATAGGACTTGGTCAAAACAAGACAGAAAATTCTAAAGAAAGGGGATCTGATAATTAAATACGAGATGATTAACAAAAGCATTTACCTTCCAAGAGGCAGCAGGAAGAAGGCAATTACAACCAACATCTCTATTCAGCAGAAAAGGGGCCCCAGAAGCCACAGCGGCTTGGCTGGACCTCCCCCGCCGTCTGTGTGGCTGAGAGCGGCGGCCGCTGTGCAGCCGGCTTTAAGGCTCCATAACAAGCAGCTACAGCGAGTGCTGACGCTGTCAGCCACGCCCAAACACCACTGTCTACTGCACCGTAACAGTTACGTCTCAACTTGAAAGGGATTAGAAGGCCCACAAATGTTGAAGGATATTGAAATAAATCGAAAACCAGAGGCAAATACAGCATGGTTTAAAAGCCTTCGTGAAAGCAGCAACCTTAAGCAAGACAGTCACCACTCTTGCCCCACATAGAATTTCAGAGTGGTCTTCAAAGCAATCCTTAGATCATTTCAGTGTCTCAAGTTATATTAGTGGGAACGGGGGGCATAACAGTTTTATTTGTGTCTGTTTGGGACAAAACAAAATTCAATTAGAGATAAATTATATAATTTACTTAGGAAGCAGAGTCTCTTTTCCTTGGTCATTTTATTTGCAATATTTTAAAGTTACAGCTTTGAAAGAGTTGAAAGTTGTTCCCTTCTAACTCTCCCACGTTCATTGTGGACAAAAGTTCTGTGTTTTGGATCCTTTACTTGATAGAATATAAACACTAGGAGGAGACGGAAAGAGTGAATTCCACCAACACTCGCCCTCGTTGCAGAGGGAAACCATCAACTCTCACAATTTATAGCTACATAAAAAGGAAGCAGGAAGCCTGTTACACTTTAAAACCGTGGATGAGTAGCCGATCACAGCTTTCACGAAACAGGCATGCCAGCACTTGCCCACAACCAGTTCAAAGAGCCATTCTCTTGTTCCAAACAATTTCAAAAGCAAAGGTATAGCTATTTAGGAAAATTAAACTTTGAAAGTGAAATTAAATGCTGCCTAGAAAATAATTATTCGGATCAATAAACAATTAAAATTGGCAAGAATCTGCTTGCCAATGCGGGGAACATGGGTTCGCTCCCTGGTCTGGGAACATTCCACATTGTCACGGAGCAACTGAACCTGCACGCCTCAGCTACTGAGCCCGAGCACCTGGAGCCTGTGCGGCCGCCGGCCGCAACGAAGAGCAGTCCCTGCTTGCCGCAGAAGTGAAGACCCAGCACAGCCAAAACCAAATGAAGAAAATATAAAACAGATAGAGAAGTCAAGAAAAAAACTGGAGGCAGGATGTTCTTAGATTTACTTGGATTCTTTCCTAGAAAGCTAAATTAAGAATTATCAAAGAACTAAATTTCAAAATACTGTTTAAGCTCCTTTGGAAGCAAGCTACATATACATGAGTAGGTATTCTCTTGATTAGTTCGAAAATCATCTCCTGACACCAGCTGCCCTGGATTTTGGCAGTACCATTCAGGATCCATAAGATGGCAGGCCTAGATTTCAGAGTGCTGGTCTTAGAAATGTAAGAATTCCGGTTGCCTGGAAATATATACCGCACATCATCAGCAGTGTGTGGCTAGTAACAGTATTAAGGGCATCCATCGGATTAACTTTGTAAATTAAGCAGCACGGGAGCTGTTAACAGGCGGTTGCATTCTATTAGTTCATAATGAATCACAAAACACTAGAGCCAGAAGGACTCTTACCCTCACCTACTTAAGTCTTGCCTTTCTCCATAAGGAAACCAGAGTCTAGATTTCAGTGCTTTGCTCAAGGTCTGCAGAGAGAGAATCTTAACTTGCTTTTTCTCATCTTCTGCTCTCCCATCTCTGGCAAGATCTTGAATTCTGTCTGTTTCTTTGGCTGGGGGTCTCGGCGGCAGCCCTCGGCATCCTCCACGCGGCGTCTCTTGTTGGGGCGCAGGTGCAGCAGTGCCAGGGTGTGGGCTCAGTTGCTCTGAGGCCTGTGGGGTCTTAGTTCCTCGACCAGAGATCAAACGCACGTCTCCTGCATTGCAGGGCAGATCCTTAACCACTGGACCAGCAGGGAAGTCATAATTCATAATTTTTCAATGAATGTGAAGTGAAAGTCACTCAGTCGTGTCCCACTCTTTGCAACCCCATGGACTGTAGGCTCCTCTGTCCACGGGATCGTCCAGGCCAGAATACTGGAGTGGACTGCCATGCCCTTCTTCCCGACCCGGGAACTGAACCCAGGTGTCCCGCACTGCAGGCAGATTCTTCACCGTCTTGAGCCACCAGGGAAGCCCTTTTAATGAATGTAACATAAGAAAATTAGCGCCGAAACTTTTTTCTAGATATCCTGACAGTGATAGCTACTTTAAATATACTTATTTCCTTAAAAATTCTCAAAATATTGATTGGCTAGAAAACTGTAAATTGATCAATGTCATGAAAAACAGACTGAGGAGGGGCTTCTGGTTACACGAGAACAGAGACACCACACCCGGACACAGCGGGTGACCCGGGACTTCACTTTGCTGTGCCCACCTGCACCGGGGCGGCCTGCAGATGCTGAGAGAAGACTGTAGACAGGACGTTACGTTATTACGTCCTCTTTCTGATTTTGATCATTGCACTATAGTTATGTGATACAATGACCTCAGTTTCCGAATTATACACTGAAGTGTTTAGGGACAAAGTTATTATGTCTGCCGCAAGAAAGAGAGAGCACAAGGGAATATATACGGATGTGCGAACGCGGCAAATGTTAGCATTCGGGAAATCAAGGGTAAATGAGGGTTCTTTGCGCTACTCATGGAGCTTTTCTGTAAGTCTGTAATTATGTCAAAATAAAAAATTAAAAGAAAGAAATCAGAAAGACAACCTTTTTGATGGCTACGTGTAGAACTACATTGGAAACCAGAAGTAGAGAGATTAATGGGAAGGGCAGAATTGTCCTGGAAAGAAAGCCTACTCACTGACAGCACGATATTTCTCTGGAATTTGAGTTTATGATACTAGACATAATACATATTCTATGTACTGTAGCAAAAGGTGCTCCTGGCAAACATTTGCAGGGGAATCCTTGTTTAAGAGCATAAACGCAGCTATAATGTCACTGTTTGTGGCTTGCATCTTTATTTCTATGTTCTGCTTCAGCAAATCTTTGCCAACAGCCAGTGTTATAACTTAAAATCCCTTCACAGACCATTCACAGGAAGTTTCACTAAGATGTTATGTAAAAACACACCCCAAATAATTAAAGACAATTTTGAGACTATGAAACAGAAAACATACACAACAAATAGAAAAGCAATTGCCCCAAAAAAATGACGTTTCAAAAATTATTTTACACCAAAAGAGGGGAGGAAAAGCAAGACGAAAAAAAAAAATGAACTGTAATATGTGCCTTCCTGAGTGCACAGGTAGCCTATTCTGATGTCCCCAGGATTTAGCACATATAAATAACCCTGCTTACTATGTGTTAAGGAATTCAGAGAGTCTGGTAATAGATTATTAACAAATGTATTTTTCAATTACCAAATATGTAATTCTTAGTGAAGAATTACATAGATTTTGTCTCCTGTAAATCCTTATTTATGATTCATACATCTTAAAGGTAAAATGCCCCTGCACTGAGACTGCGGTTTGGGCTGGGGGGAGGCAGGAGGAGGCTATCGGTGACCTTCTAGTTTTCTGGGTGGGCAGTGCATTCACTGGGGCTTATCTTAATATGCTTAAAAGTTTACATTTACTATATACTATTTTACATTTATCAAATATCACATAATAGAGATGTTTTAAAAGAACATATGTAGCATTTTCCCTTTTTAGTTACATTACAAAGCAGAATTTTTCTTTTTTCTCTCCAACTATTTTAATAGTTGATTCAGATGGTCAACTATTATATGACAGACTGTTGTAAGTATTGAGGGTGTCAGCAAACATACATTAACTAAATAAAGAAAACCATGGCCCCCGCCTGCATGCGGGTTACAGTTTAGCTGTGAGAAGCAGGGCAGAGCCGTGTGTCATTCTTTGCAAGTTCAGTGCTTTCAGAATGCTTTGCCCATGGAAAAACCTCAATAACATTCACTGATGACACTGATGATGTTTGCACCAGCTATAGACCCTTTTGGTGGGTAGAAGATTCTTTATGTTGTAATTAGATCATGTTACCATTTAAAATAGACTTCATCCAGCAGTGAAGAAATCTGTCGTACTGGATTTCTAAAGGCCACTTGAAATTGCATCCTTTTGGGAAATCTCAACATCCTCGTCTTGCTGAAATAATAATCACTGTAACAGGTTTTCAGGTAGAAGTAGAGCTGTAGACGTTTGTATACCTGGCTTGGTATCCAGTTATACCTCCATTAATAATCCACACAGAGAAGAATTTCTCCAGTGACAGCTTGTATTCCCTTGCATCATTTAACACACAAGTTTTACACAAATTCATAAATTTCAGGTTCCAGATGACAGAGTTTCTCTTTATCAGTCTTTCTGTAACAAAATTTAGCAAACCTGATGCTAATTAGGAAGAGCAGCACAAAGAAATATCAGAAAGCCCGCTGGTGAACTGTTCTGCAAATGACTCACGCAATCACTGCTCATTCTCTTCAGTGAAAATATTTTTTGGAGATAATAAACAAACATTGATCAAAACATCAATGGTACTAAATCTCATGCAAAAATGCTTCTGTGAAATATGTCATTTATGTACTCCAGTGCTTCAGTTCAGTTCAGTCGCTCAGTCGTGTCCAATTCTTTGCGACCCCATGAATTGTAGCACTCCAGGCTTCCCTGTCTATCACCATCTCCCGGAGTTCACTCAGACTCACGTTTATCGAGTCAGTGATGCCATCCAGCCATCTCATCCTCAGTCGTCCCCTTCTCCTCCTGCCCCCAATCCTTCCCAGCATCAGAGTCTTTTCCAATGAGTCAACTCTTCGCATGAGGTGGCCAAAGTACTGGAGTTTCAGCTTTAGCATCATTCCCTCCAAAGAAATCCCAGGGCTGATCTCCTTGCAGTCCAAGGGACTCTCAAGAGTCTTCTCCAACACCACAGTTCAAAAGCATCAATTCTTTGGCACTTAGCCTTCTTCACAGTCCAACTCCTACATCCATACATGACCACAGGAAAAGCCATAGCCTTGACCAGACAGACCTTAGTCGGCAAAGTAATGTCTCTGCTTTTGAATATACTATCTAGGTTGGTCATAACTTTTCTTCCAAGGAGTAAGTGTCTTTTAATTTCATGGCTGTAGTCACCATCTGCAGTGATTTTGGAGCAAGAAAAATAAAGTCTGACATTATTTCCACTGTTTTTCCATCTGTTTCCCATGTAGTGATGAGACCGGATGCCATGATCTTTGTTTTCTGAATGTTGAGCTTTAAACCAACTTTTTCACTCTCCTCTTTCACTTTCATCAAGAGGCTCTTTAGTTCTTCTTCACTTTCTGCCATAAGGGTGGTATCATCTGCATATCTGAGGTTATTGATATTGCTCCTGGCAATCTTGATTCCAGCTTGTGCTTCTTCCAGCCCAGCGTTTCTCATGATGTACTCTGCATATAAGTTAAATAATCAGGGTGACAATATACAGCCTTGACGTACTCTTTTTCCTATTTGGAAGCAGTCTGTTGTTCCATGTCCAGTTCTAACTGTTGCTTCCTGACTTGCATACAGATTTCTCAAGAGGCAGGTCAGGTGGTCTGGTATTCCCATCCCTTTTAGAATATTCCACAGTTTATTGTGATCCACACAGTCATAGTCTTTGGCATAGTCAATAAAGCAGAAGTACATGTTTTTCTGGAACTGTCTTGCTTTTTCCATGATCCAGCAGATGTTGGCAATTTGATCTCTGGTTCCTCTGCCTTTTCTAAAACCAGCTTGAACATCAGGGAGTTCACGGTTCACGTATTGCTGAAGCCTGGCTTGGAGAATTTTGAGCATTACTTGAATAGCATGTGAGATGAGTGCAATTGTGCGGTAGTTTGAGCATTATTTGGCACTGCCTTTCTTTGGGATTGGAATGAAAACTGACCTTTGGCCACTGCTGAGTTTTCCAAATTTGTTGGCATACTGAGTGCAGCACTTTCACAGCATCATCTTTCAGGATTTGAAACAGATCCACTGGAATTCCATCACCTCCACTAGCTTTGTTCGTGGTGATGCTTTCTAAGGCCCACTTGACTTCACATTCCAGAATGTCTGGCTCTAGATGAGGGATCACATCATCATGATTATCTGGGTCGTGAAGATCCTTTTTGCACAGTTCTTCTGTGTATTCTTGCCACCTCTTCTTAATATCTGACTTTAATTATATACATTTTGGGTTACACAAAATTTAAAACAAGAGCGAGACCAGACCTTAAAAACTTCAAAGACTAGGATAACCAACATGGCACATTATAATCTGAAAAATGCTTGCTCCACTGACAGATCAGAACTGTTACCTTAATGAAAAAAATGATGCTCTCATGTATTTTCCTCCCAAACTTCAGTAGCGAAAGATTGCCATCTTTTGCTTTAAAGTCTTATGATCAAAAAGCAACAAATTCAAGTATTGAAAATGGTTCCCTTAGTGCTACTTATACATTTAGCCAACTAAACGACAGATGAATGCCTACACACGTACATCATGTTATCATACAGTGGCAATGTCTAAACTCATCACACTGGGCAGGATTTTCAGACTTCCAGTCTGAAAGTCTAGACTCTGACAGGAGTTGCAGAATTATTTTATATGTTTTACTGGGAGGTTTCTATGGCTTTTATTAGACTCTCAAAGGTGTTGATGACCCAAAAACCATTAATAACCATGGCCGCAGGAGAGAGTAATCAGCGTTCACACTCAGGGGGATCTGACATCTAGAATGAACTTAATAAAGAGTTGAATGAATTTCGAATGAATATCCTTTGTCTAGAGCATCACTGAATTTTCAATGCTATCATCAGAGATGTACTGACTAGGAAAATCAGCAAAAACAAGATGACGAACCAAGGCTGAGTGACTGCTATCTGCAGGTACTTTCAGGTTTTAATGAACTTATAATCTAATCAGAATGATAAAAACACACAAATTAGGCAAGAATATTAGCAAAGGGGAAAAGGTAGCCAGGGTATTATAAAATGTATACTAGAATTTTTTAATTACTAATTTATTTTTGGCCACGCTGGGTCTTCGTAGCTTCCGGGTTTCTCTGCGTGGCAAGCAGGGGCGACCTTCTGGCTGCAGCATGCGGCTCCTCATCACGCAGCATCCTTTCTTGCAGAGCACGGCTCAGCGGCATGGCCCCCGGGCTCTAGACAAAGGCTCCTCAGTCGTGCTGCACTGGCTTAGCTGCCCCGGGCACGCGGGATCCTCTCAGGCATTGAACCCTCGCCTCCTCGAAGGAGGATTTTTTTACCACTGAGTCACCAGGAAAGCCCCTAAAATTACTAGAATTACTGAAGAGGAAAAGCCTTTCCTAAGTTTGAAGGATTTTTGACAAAACCAGAAGCACAAAGGGTAGGGAGAGGTGGAATAGAAGGGGTTGGAATAAACGAAACATCCCCCCCCCCCTTTTTACCATCTTTGGTGATTGGGAAGACAGCACCAAGGGGAACACAAAATAACCCAGTGGTTCTGGAGGGGCAATTGTTATTGAAGCTCTTCTTCCTTAAGGCTACCAAGGTTTTTTTTGGGGGGGGGCATCATGGTGGGGAGGAAGAAGTGGCAACCCACTCGTCTTCTTGCCTGAAAAAGCCCATGTGGACAGAGGAGCCTGGGGGGCTGCGGCTGCGGAGTCGGACACGACTGAGCACCTTCAGTGGTGGAGTGAGGGGTGCTGATGTGACCGGAGCGTAGGAAGAGCACCCCTCCAGTGCTCCAGATCCGTTAAATAGCTTTAAGCGGGTACCAGCCCAAAGTCTTTCTATTGCAGGCAAGTCCCGTGAAGAGCTCATGTCAGGAAACACACCCAATCAAGAGTCGTATCTGGAAGCTTGACCGGGTGCATCCCCAGCCAGGCCGCCGGCACCCTTGCTCCGTGAGGTTTCTCGGTTCAGGTAGGAAGGCCAAGCCAGCCAGCATCTCTACCCTTTCCCCATCTGGGTATCATGCGCTTTTCTAAAACTTGAGCAACACACTTGCTTTCTGATCTTCTCTCTTTCATACAGAAAAACATGTAGGAGACATGCGGCAACCAACACTAGTGGAGACAGCCCAGAGTTCAGCCCGGCCATACTGACACGCTGCTTCTTCAGTCTTCAGCTCAAGGGACATGAAGTGCTGTAAGTGGACACGCATCGTTTCCCAGACTTTCTCTAGTTTCACTGCTAACACTTTAAGGCTAATGCCTGTATACGGGAAATGAGTTCAGCGCCCAACTCTGTCACCATGGGTGAGGCCAGGCAAGTTATTTATCCTCTCCAACCTCAGTTTATTGGTGAAAAGGAATGAACAATAAGGTTCTTATGAGCTATAAGTGAGATACTGCAAGTAAGGATATTCTGTTTCCATCACTGTCTACAGCCTCTCTGTAAAATCCACCTCCCACTTTGCTGCCACGTGATCACTACACCCCCCCACCCCCACCCCCCGCA
>SJYC01020446.1:0-18441 GCA_006408675.1 Madoqua kirkii | reverse complement strand
CGGCCCCCCCCCCCCCCCCCCCCCCCGCAATGGATTCCCCGCACACGGGAGAGCCTTGTCTTCTGGCCTGCAGTGTGGGCCGTTCTCTATCTCGCCTTAACCATCCTGCCTCCAGCCTGTCTCCCATGAGGCCCCTTAGTAACTTCTCCTTCCTCAACGGCCCCTGCTCTTTGCAGCTTGGTTGCTTCGTTCCCCGCAGTCCCTCTGCACGGAATGCTTCCCAGCACACATCCATAGCAGTTGCTGGCCCACCAGGCGAGCTCGAATGCCATCGCCCCCACAAAGCGCTGAGTGACTCTCCTTCTGGACGCGATACCTGTTTTCTTTCACCTTGAAAAAAAGTGTTACTTAGGGTCACATTACTTCCCAACCTAAAAATAAGTCCTTTAAAAATCAAGGTTCAAATCCATTTTATTTTATATCCCCAGGGCCTTGAGAGGCCACACTACAGGGCCACACTCACAAAAGAGCTTGAAAAGCATTTATGGAATGAGTAATCAGATACTCACGGCCGACAGTGAGAACAGAGAGGATAAAATAAAGCACTGAGGGGGTCCAGCGGAGGGAGAAGTTATATCAGCCAACTTCGCATTTGAAGTAAATCTTTAAGGGTATCAGAACTCTTTTAGGCAGAGATGATGGAAACCAGAAATCGAGGCCCAGAGAGCAACCTGAAGATGGAGGCGGAAAAGACCGAAGAACAGTTCGTATGGCCGAAATTTAGGAGATGCAAAGAGCAGCAGAGTGTTAGGACTGAAAGGCCAGACTGTAAGACCCTGAAGGACCTGCCAAGGAAACTGGCCTTAATCCCAGAGGCCAAAGGAAGCCATGGGCGGGTGAAGACAAGAGCCATATAGCCACACGTATGCTTGAGAAACACTACTCCATCACCTGGGCGTAAGATGGAACCAGGGCTGAAAGAGCAACTTTTGCGATAGTTAGAAAACAGTCTTGAACTACATTGGCGACATATAATGGCAAGAATGTAAAGGTGAAAGAGCATAAAAGAGGACAGACTGGAAAGAGAGCTGCAGTGGGGTGAGGGAGAGGGAGCAGGGTTCTGAACCTGGCCTGCTGCTGCTGCTGGTGAGTCGAGTCAGTCGTGTCCGACTCTGCCCTAGACGGCAGCCCACCAGGCTCCCCCGTCCCTAGGATGCTCCAGGCAAGAACACTGGAGTGGGGTGCCATTTCCTTCTCCAAGAATTCAGGTCCGTGAACCTGGGTGGAAGGGCAGAACATCTACCCTCACTTGCCTCTAAGTGAAGCGCGGCAGCATCAGGCTGTGTAAGACTGGCAAAGGTGTCCAGAGTGTAAACAAGAATTTCCGCACTCAAGTGATGAGCCATTTGGGAGAGCCTCTACCAGAGACTGGGCTTCCCTCACAGCTCAGCTGATAAAAAACCCGCCTGCAGGGCAGGAGACCCGGTTCAATTCTTGGGTCGGGAAGATCCCCTGGAGAAGGGAAAGGCTACCCACTCCAGTATTCTTGCCTGGAGAATTCCATGGACTGTATATAGTCCATGAGGTGGAAAAGAGTCAGACACAACTGAGCGACTTTGATTCATTATCAGAGATAAAGACTAGCATTGAATAAGAAACTTCAAAAATATAAAAGGTAAATTCTGTGTGGGGCTGAAAGAAGAGCAATACGAATGGATAAAACCACGTTTGGCTGGGATACGCAACGTTTCAGGCCCCACCCCACACTCATCTCGCACAAGGACATCCCTTTGCTTGAGCCCAGTAGCCCCAGCTGCAGGGGAATCTAATCGCTTGTACACAGTTGGACTCTCTATTTCCTATTCTGTTCACCCTCCCATTTTGTGGCAATGAAAACAATCCAAGGGTGACCAAGTGTCCTGGTTTGCCTGGGACAGAGGGGCTTTCTAGGACATGGGGCTTTCTAGGACATGTGCTTTTGATGCTAAAACCAGGAAAGACCAAGGCAAACTGATGAGCTAGCTAGTCACCCTAAGGGCCCTCAGATCTGGCACTGCATGCTAACAAGGCTATATTAATACTATGCTTCGATTAAGAAAAACACCAGGCCATTTAAGGTTTATTTTAGATCTGCGTTTGTCCATCTGTTCTTCCCACAAAGCAGAAAATATTGAAGGAAAATATTCCTATCACAAGGTCAGACAATTATGGGCACTCCAGTGCTTTAGCAAATGAATATTATCGTCAATAGTTCTACAATTTACCAAGTCCTGGCACATTTCTATCTTATGCAATGCTCACAAGGACTGTGAGACAGACTTGGTTCTCTTCACACTACAGAAGAAACCGAGGTGCTGGAAGAATTCGTCCTTTGCTCTGTCTCACAGTGCAAGCAGAGTGGCCGACTCCCAGCACTGCAGCTGCTAAAGAACACCGAAGTACTGCGTGTTCCACAGCGGCACGAGGGGTTCTTGCTACGTGGAGATTATGCAAACCTGCAGTTGTGTCTCTTGCAGTGTCCATGAACTCTAGCATTATACTAATACATAGTAAAGTGCAGTGTCAGCTTTAGGCAGAAGGTGAAGTGAGGCCGACGGGAAAACGCGTGAAAGCCAATGATTAAGTGTCCACTTGATGGACCTGAGTCTGAGTGCGCTCCGGGAGATGGTGATGGACAGGGAGGCCTGGCTTGCTGCGATTCATGGGGTCGCAAAGAGTCGGACACGACTGAGCAACTGAACTGAAGGGTTCAAAATCAGTATAAGTAGGTAAGAGAATAACTTACAAATCAAATTGTATGGCAAATGGTATCAAACCCATCCTCCCACCTGCAGCCTCTAATTAGAAAATCTTGTAAGGAGAGCCTGCGCCTGCCTTGGTCAATACTGGAATCAATACAGACCCACGTGTGCCTGTAACGATCAGCCCAGTGTCTTGGAAAGGGATGGCAAAAGTGAAAGCCTGGATACACAAACCTGGGTAGTCAATTACTACTAGGACTTCACACAAGGGAGCAGCCTGGCCTCCCCGGGTTTACAGGCCCTGCAATTCACCAACGCCCTCTCCCTGCAGCCATGGCAACGCCCACACCACGAGGCAACTCCAGAATTCACCTTTGGATAGCCACGCGGCATTGAGTTTGCACCTACGCGGCTCAAATAAAGCCCAACCAAGACATCACTCCCACTAAAGCAGACGACCGTGACCTTTTCCCGTTTCTCTAGCTCTAATTCACCCAGGGAACATAGCTCTTTCTCTTCACCCATATGCACCGAAGGGGATCCTGAACCACGACCACTTTTGCTACAGTAAAAGATTAATTTTTTTTAAAAGGAGGGGGCCTTTTCTTTTTTGCAGGAGTGGATATCAGAGACGAACGAAAAGCCGGAAGCACACACAAACAGAACAGTTGCCTAAAAAAGGCAACCAAACTGGTACGATCAAAATAATTTTCAACGTCTCGCAGCGTGTCTGTCAGGAAGCTCCGTTTCGCTGCCGCAGGCCACGGTCTCTGGAGCTGGTAAATAGTTTCCAAGACGGCTGTTAGGATTTACAGCTCTAAAAACTAAAAAATAAATAAAACGCATTCCCTGCAGGCGGGGACGGCGCTCGGCGAGAGCAAGAACCGTGACGTGTTCGGGAGAGGTTTCCAGAACTGCCTTCCAGCGCGAGCAAGATGCCCAGGGGGCGAGTCTCCCTGCCGCGCCTAGAAATGGAGTCAAAGCGCCCTCCCGGCGCCCGCGGACGGAGCGCACAGCCAGCGGGCTGAGGGCGGCGGCCTCGGCCTCCCACCAGGCCCGCCTCTCCCAGGGGACCCGCCAGCCCTCCAGTTCTGCCCCCGCCGCCTCCTGGGACGTCCACGAGACGGCCCACCGCAGCGGATGAAGGGGGGAGAACCTGCTCCCCACCTCTCCCCACCCCACACACAACTTCTGTCGCAGAGCCTTTCGCTACCGGCCCGAGGGCGCCGTGAGAAACCCCGACGAGCCCGGGGCGCCCGCGCCGCCCCTAGTAAAGATGGCGGCCACAGGCGGAGCCGCTCCCTCCCGGGCGGCCGGCGGCCCCGCGGCCCACAGCCGTTCACGCGGAAGCCCTCCACGCCCACCGCGGCTTGACGCATTGCAGGTGCGGCGCGGCCAATCAGGCGCCTCGACTCTTTCCGGCCAACCACTGCAGGGTCGCGCTGGCCAATCAGAGCGCCCTTCTCTGACTGAGCGAGGAAAGCAGCCTCGGCAGCGCCAGCTAAGCAACCGGCTCCAGGGCAGCGCGTCCGGCGGCTGTGAGGCGCGGGCCGTGTGCTCCTCCGCCGGGAGATATAGTGCCGCCGCCCCGCCCCGGCCCGCCCCGGCCCGCCCCCCGCGCGCGCGCTTGAACGGCTGCGGCGCGAGGCGCGGCGCTCCTCCGGCTCCCCGAGCGGCGGCAGGCGCGGAGCTCTAGAGAGCGGGCCGCGCTCTCTGCCTTGCCCTCGGCCCTCCAGGCCAGTCTCGGGCCGTCCTCGCCCGCGTCCTGGCTCGGTGAGGTCGCGCTCCTGACGGCTCGTCCGACACGTTCTGTCAGGTGCCGCCGGAGGGATGAGGAGAAACATCCCCTTACCTCGACAGCCCGACCCGCTCGGCCTCCGAAGGCGGCCCTCCCTGTTTACAGGCGGAGGCCCAGCCGCCGGCAGCGCTCTCGCAGCACCTTTGTTTCCGAGAGACCCGTGTTCGTTTCCCCCACGTGTTTGTTGTTTGTGTTTCACCTCTTCCTGCGGGCGCGGGTTTCCCGAGCCGGCCGGGCCGGAGGGGGACGCCCCAGGGGCCGGCCTGGCGCCGGAACCGACGGTTGGCTCCGGGGTAGACTGAGGGGCAGTGTCTTGAGTCCCGAGGAGACACTCTCCTGGATGAGGCTTGGCGAGGTGGCCTGTCGGGCGGGCCATCAGTTCTGCCAGCCGCTCAGTCGTGTCCAGCTCTTTGCGACCCCGTGGACTGCAGCAGGCAGGCCTCCCCGTCCCTCACCGGAGCTTGCTTCTGAGGCCCATCCAATCGGTGATGCCATCCGACCGTGTGGTGCCACAGGCTGCCTAGTGCAGAGCCTGTCCGGGGGCCTCTCTCCCCGCCCTGTGCAGTGAGCAGTCAGATCCAGAGGGGTCCCTCCACCTTCCTGCAGTCGAACCGCGCTTGAGGAGCAGCGCACAGACTAGAATCCAGGTTGTCTTGTCTCCCAAGCTAGTGCTGTAGTAACACCCCATCTTCTGGAGCTTTTGCTGTGCTGTGAGATGACTCAGAAAGTCCCTTTTACATTTATTTTCGCACTGGAGGGAGAAACCCCATTTACCAAGAAGTTAGGTTTACCGGAAAGTGTATCCCAGGCGTATCTTCATGCGAATCAGTGTGCCGCAGAATATTTCTCTGACCTTACTTGAGTCCTGCTGCTGCTGCTAAGTCGCTTCAGTCCGTGTGCGACTCCATAGATGGCAGCCCACCATGCTCCCCCGTCCCAGGGATTCTCCAGGCAAGAACACTGGAGTGGGGTGCCATTTCCTTCTCCAATGCATGAAAGTGAAGTCGCTCAGTCGTATCCGACTCTTAGCGACCCCATGGACTGCGGCCCACCAGGCTCCCCGCGTCCATGGGATTCTCCAGGCAACAGTACTAAAGTGGGGTGCCATTGCCTTCTCCGTACTTAAGTCCTAGTACATATTAAACCCACTACTTTTTGGTGGTCAGAAAACTAGCTCGCTAAACTTTGAACTCCTCAAGGACAGGACCTATCACACTTATTTTCATATTCTCAGTGTTTGGTGAATTTCATTTCCATAAGCTCAATAAAGGTTTATTGAAGGAATAGATGAGCAAATAATTAAGACAGGTGTAGAAAGAAAACCTGGACATGAAAGATTCTTTTGAGTTCCAAGAAAGTCAATCAACCAGTACTTACTGAGAATCTGTTGTATAGAAAGTATAGTTTCTTCTCTCAATACCATTCTTTTTTCCATTTGAATTGTCTCCACTTGCTTTTAAATTAAGGAAGTATCATCATTATGGGACATTATCTTTTGAAATAACAGGGTTTATTTCCAAGCTTTCCTTTGTATAGTCTATTATGTCCTTTGAAGAATACAGATGTAGAAGAAAATGATTTTTTTTTAAATCTGACTCATTCAGAATTGCTTACTTTCCCCTTTTATTGTTGCTTTTCTGTTGTTTCTAAAGAGATAATGTCGTCCAACCAGCTTTTGATTGCTTTTGGCAATTTTTGGAAATAAATGTCCAGGATTGATCAGTTGGAGTAGACATGGCCTAGTCTGTTCTAAGTACTTTAACTATAATTCAACAGAGTAAGAACTCTACAATAGTCTTAATTTTTACCATTTATAAAAAGATGTAACTCTTGAGTCAAGTCCCCTGTGACCTTAGCTCTATTTGTAGCCGTGTCTCCAGGGGTCTCCTAGTTACTAGGGAATTCTGCACAAGTTCCTCAAAAGTTTCACAAGAAAATATTTAGAATCATAAAATTCTAAATCTGGGAGGAACCAAAGTCCGTCTGGGTCCCCTTTTCCAATTTTCAGAAAAGAAAGCTAAGTTCCAAGAAATAAAAGTTCAGAACAGAGCAGCTGTTAGGATCCTACTAGACAGAGCTTTCCTTTGACCTTTGAAAACATTTTAATCAAAGATTAATCATTTTAAGGGAAGCAGAGGAATGTTATCATCTGCAAGGCCTCCAAGTGATGGAAAATCTCAAGATGACTTTTCTTTGGACTTTGTGATTCCATTTAGGGATTGGCTGTCCTGAATTGTTCTCTGTGCTAGGCCTTATCTATACAGCTTGTTTAAAATCTTTGACCTTCATTTATATTGCTGACACTTTCCTCTTGTCAAGCTTTATCATATTTACTTACAGCTTCTTCAGGCTAGCAGAGGTCCCTTCTTTGATTCCTAAAAGAGCTCAGAGAAGCTAATTATTTTTAAATTGAAGTATAGTTGATTTGCAGTGTTGTGCAAGGCTCATTTTTTGAGATGAGTAATAAACAAATGAAAGCAAAGGTAGTTATATAATTGTAATTCTTTCATGACCTGAAGTGTTTTTCAGGATATTCAGAATGCTAGTAAAGAATAATCAGGGTTATATCTTCATTTTTCACTATGCAACTTATAAGCTGGTTCCTAAAAACTTGGTTCTTTTGTTTAGTTGATTAAAACAGGTATAACTGAACTTGTTCAGAGTATGGTTCTTTTTCATAGAAAGAAAAACTTGTTCCATGACTTTAGCAATGCCTACGCCTCTAACCTAGCTGACCACCTTGCAAATGTTACAAGCAACAGAGTTTAGAAAGTAGAAAATGGCTTTGTGAGGGCCTGTGGTATCACCACACAAAACAGGTTGAAACCTCAAAGTACCTCAAAATACAAAGTTCCCACAGGCACAAAGTCCTGCCTGGCTTTGGTCAGTTTTTGGCCCATCTTTGGATTTGAAAGTCAGGAACGCCTCTGTTGGAATTGCTGTCAGTAGGCCGATACAGCACGGCTTCTGCATTTTGTGGCTGTGCAGTGTTAAGGCCATTTTCTGGTGACTCAGACAGTGACGAACCTGCCCGCAACGCGGGAGACCTGGGTTTGATCCCTGGGTCAAGAAGATTCGTTGCAGAAGGGAATGGCTACCCACTCCAGTATTCTTGCCTGGAGAATTCCACAGGTAGAGGAGAATTCCATGGATGGAGAATTTACCGTCCATGGATTCACAAAGAGCAGGACGTGACTGAGTGGCTTAACACCTAGGTTTCAAGCTTTGTGTGAAACAGGTGCAACAAGGAGACTGTGTGTGTCGGAGGAGAGCTAGAGCAGTGAAACGTGAAACTATAAATCAGCTCTCTGAGTCACCAATTGCTTTGGCTGCTCTAGGAGAGGGTGATGACTCAGCAGCATTCCAGAGCTGTGGCGGAGGAAACGAGGCTGCGAGGGCTTGTTGCCCTGGGTACCAGCCCGTTGGGGGCGCTGAAAAATGGGAAGCCTTGGATCTTCCTACTGCTGGACTGTTGGATTCACTGAAACTGCTTGGTTCTGAATTGCCTTCTATCTGACCTTTGCCGTATTTAGCTGATTGATGCTATAAAATATTATGAACAAACACAGTTTGTATTTGTTTAGGTCTTTATTGTTTACAAACCAAGTTGACATTCTTTTCTCCTGTGTAACCCTCACAGAAGCCCATGGCTGAGTCGGTGTGGTTAACTGGCTAAGGAACAGTCATTTAGTCTGGCAGGTAATATTGCACAATATTGTCCTTTTCTTGGGAAATAACTGTTTTCTTTGTCAGAACAATAAAAATAACAAAGCTTTTCACTGAGAGAAGACAAAATTTCTGTCCCTCGCTTTGGTTTACAGGGGAGAATGTGAGAAGAAAGGCACCCACCAGTACTCCTGGTATAGCTTGAAAACTCTCCTGAAGGCAAATCTTCCCAGTGGCCAAAACGATCCAGTCATCCTGCGGTGGTGCCTAGAGTTGGTTTATTAGCCAATGACTCAGAGTCTCTACTTAGATGAATAAAAATCTAAAGCATCTTCACTGGGCTTGAATAGAGATAGGCCCAGTTCTTCTGTTCAACAAACTGCCTTTGGCCGAATTTTCTCTGCTCAGGAAGCTGGGAATGGATCCAGTCTCATGAAAGTGGGGAAAGAACTGTCAAAGAAAGGAAGGCTCAGCCCAGGTATGTACTTGTTCAGGGCTGTAGAAGGGTCAGAATCAAAGCAGGAAAAGTCCAGCCTGTTCCTGAGGAAGTATGACCCACTGTACTCTAGGGAGTCTTGTTTCCGGTGGTAGTTCCGGTGGCGAGATTAAAGCAGAGGACTTCCTTTTCCTTTTCTCTCTGTTTTGGAAAATTCATTTCTCATATCCTCTCTAGCCCAATTGTGAATTGAACTTAGCACTAATCAATTAAATAATCTATTGACATTTATTACCAGATACTGAGCTGAGTTCAGAGTATAAGATGGTAGCTTCTGCTAGTATGAGGAGATAGAGTATATGAAAAGATAGCATCAAGTAGAAATAGGCAAAAGGCATAGGAATTCAGGAGACAGGAAGAATTATTTTGAGTTATAGTGTCGGTGGCTCAGTCGTGTCCGACTCTCTGTGACCCCATGGACTATAGCCTGGCAGGGTCCTCTGTCCATGGGGTTCTCTGGGCCAGAAGACTGGAGTGGGTTGCCATTCCTTTCTCCAGGGGATCTTCCTGACCCGGGGATAGAACCCAGGTCTCCCACACTGCAGGCAGATTCTTTGCGGTCTAAGCCACCACCAGGGATTGAGCCTGCGCCCCCTGCCCTGGAAGGTGAAGTCTTAACCGCTGGATCACCAGGGAGGTACTTCTCGGAGCTTTGATCACCGGGAAGATGTGAAAGATGTGATTTTACAGGACATGAGGGACTGGGAGGACTTAGATAGGTGTTGATGAGACGGACGGGGCTTCCCGGATGGCCTCCCTGCTGGCCCAGCTGGTAGAGTCCACCTGCAGTGCAGGAGACCTGGGTTCAGTCCCTGGGTTGGGAAGATCCCCTGGAGAAGGGAATAGGCTACCCACGCTAGTGTTCTGGCCTGGAGCTTCCATGGACAGTCCATGGGTCACAAAGAGTTGGACATGACTAAGTGGCTTTCACCTTCCCAGGTGGCTCAGTGGTAAAGAATCTGCCTGCCATTGAAGGAGGCTCAAGAGACAAGGGTATGACCCCTGCATTGGGAAGATCCTGTGGAGAAGGAAATGGCAACCTACTCTAGTATTCTTGCCTGGAAAATCCCATGGCTGCTGGGCTGCAGTCCATAGTGTTGCAGAGTCAGACACAGCTGAGCATGTGCACATGCACACACATACACACACGCACACACGCATGCATGCACGCACACGGATCTGGACAGATATCTGGACACTGGGAGTGGCATGGAAAAGGCAGTGAGTTGGGAGGACGCAATGTGTATTCAAGGGTCAGAAAGTAAACCAGTTTGTCTGAAGCAGAAAACCCATGTTTGCAGGATAACAAAAGTAATGCTGAAAAAGTAGATTAACAATGTGTTGAATGGCTTTGAATGCTAGACACAAGGACTTTACATTTTATCTCCTGCAGGCACTGGGGAGCCTCTGAAAAGTTCTGAGCAGAGAAGAGACAGGATGAAACTACGTTGCTGACTGTGTGCTGGATGGATCAGAAGGGAACAAAATCGTCAGCGATGAACAAAGAATAACACTTGTGAGACTAAAAATTGCGAGTCCCTCAGGATTCTTGTGGAGAAGGCAGTGGCACCCCACTCCAGCACTCTTGCCTGGAAAATCCCATGGATGGAGGAGCCTGGTGGGCCGCAGTCCATGGGGTCGCTAAGAGTCGGACACAACTGAGTGACTTCACTTTCACTTTTCACTTTCACGCATTGGAGAAGGAAATGGCAACCCACCCCAGTGTTCTTGCCTGGGGAATCCCAGGGACAGGGCAGCCTGGTGGGCTGCCATCTGTGGGGTCGCACAGATTTGGACACGACTGAAGCAACTCAGCAGCAGCAGCAGCAGGATTCTTGATCCCGGTAAACATGGATGTTCCTTCCTTTTTTCTTTTCTTAAGTTCTAGAATGGGGTTCTCAGTCTAGCTTGGTGCAGCCCAATAAGACTTCTGTGATGATGGAAATGTTCTACGCTGTTCAACTAGGTAACCGCTAGGTAACCCTCGCTAGCCACGTGGGCCTACTGAGTACTTGATGGTAGCTAGTGAATCAAAGGCTCTAAACTTAAAGTGTAATTCATTTTGATTTCGATAGCCACACGTCACTCACGACTAGTGGACAGCACAGCTCCAGAGGCAAGACAGAGTTATTTGTTGTGAGTCAAAACCAAACCACACAATCACCAGAGTATATCCTAGTTATGTTGGCATTGGTGAGGCCCATTCTTTGGTATAATCCACCATCAGCATCAGTGTCTCTGATTTATCATTATGGTCCAGTTTTCTGCATATCAGGACCTCAATGAAAGTACCAATTTGTGCTGACCACTGGCTCTGCCCTTCAGGCAAACTGAATCACCCCAAAACCAGCCATTCCAGCTCAGCACTGTGGCCACAGAGCCCTCCACCGGCCTAGCTGCTAAATCACCTGTAAACTGCTAAATGCCCATTGTTGCCTGAACCTCTTAAACCTGCTCTCGACTGTGTCCTCAATTCTAGCACATATGGTAGAAATGAGACATTGTTGCTTCCTGTTCAGATGATTGTTGTAACTTGGGCACTTGATTTTGGGATTAATGGGGAGAATGGTGACTCAGGAAATTTCCAAAATTAATATGGCTTAGAGAATACTTTGCTCGGTAGGTCAGAACAATTAAAAAACAGTTTGAATTTGGTGTAAACAACTAAGGCAAAAAGTGATGATCTCCCACTGGGCATTTTGGAATTTGAATACTTGGTCCCTAAGTCTGTATAACTATTGGCTGCCTGTGACTTGAGGTCCCAGTCCATTAAAGCACAGGTCCCCTGGAGGAGGAAATGGCAACCCACTCCAGTGTTCCTGCCTGGAGAATCCCATGGGCAGAGGAGCCACAGGTGGAGGGCCACAGTCCACGGGGTCGCACGGAGTTGGACACGACGGAAGCCACTGAGCGTGCAAGCAAAGCACAGAGCTAATGAGGCCCGAGGCAGGGCTCCGCCTCGCTCCCTGTCGGTCACTTCACCTGCTCTCTGTCCCTGGCCTCAGCTGGCTGTGCTGCAGACGCACGGCCTCGGTCCCAAGGTGGGGACAGGTGGAGGGAATGGTGCCGACCCCTGTCCACAGCCGTGAGCCAGACAAGCACAGGCGCCGAGAACGGGGGGCACGACGCGTCCTCCACTATACAGAGTGATTTAAAGACAAACAAGACTGGGGCACGCATTCCAGGGGAACGGTGCTGTTTCTCCTTAGATCATTAATATGCTGAGGGCTGCTGCAAGCTGAACCCCACAGTAGCCCACGGTCCCCAGCAGGAGAAGCCACCACAGGGAGAAGGTCTGGTTATGATTCCCTTAAAATTCTGGGACACTAAATAGACATAGGGCTTCCCTGAAGGCTCAGCAGGTAAGGAATCCGCCTATAATGTAGGAGACACAGGTTCAATCCCTGGGTCAGGAAGATCGTCTGGAGAAGGGAATGGCAACCCACTCCAGTATTCTTGCCTGAAAAAATCTCATGGACAGAGGAGCCTGATGGGCCTCAATCCATGGGGTTGCAAAGAGTTGGACACAACTGAGTGACTAGCATGCATGCGTGCAAAATAGACATATGCTAAAACTGATAATGTTTTTCTCATGGTGATAAGTCATGGCTTAAAACTCACTTATTTCCTTATGATGGTAACACATTTCAAATTTAAATGTAATGTTCAAATCTTCCCTGTGTTTTTACCTGAGAGTCATTTATAAAAGATAATAGCAAAAATAGATATTGTAATAGCAAAAATGATGAGGTATTTTGTTATTGATAGAGATAGTAAAGCTTATATAATAATCCTGTATAACATTTAACGAAATGTAAATCCACACACAAACAGCAGGAGCCTATTCTGGCTATTGGAGACGATTAGTGAAGAAGAAAATCCCAAATGATGGATCATCATCAAATTATACTGGCCCACGGGACAAAGAGGCAGCAGTGGACGGTGGCCAGAGTGAAGACAAGATTTCTCTCCTGTGAGATAGCTTGGGAGAGGGACTCCAGTTTGGGACTGCAAGTTTCTAAAAGAAAATTCTCTAACTAGAAAATCCATCTGTGAAGACCCAGCAGCCCCACGGTTACAGTGAATGAATTTAGACTTGTGACTTTGTAAAAACCATACAGCCAAGCATCACCTCTCTCCCCCCATCCCACTGCCGCCCGCCCCCTCCAAACAGAGTCATTTTCCCAGAACAATGTAAAGTCCATGAAAGTTATAGGATCCGTCTGTCTACCTACCTGCCTATCCATCCATCCATTTGTCCCTATTTAGTTTAAAATACCAACTCCTCAGCTTCCCTGGTGGCTCAGTGGTGAAGAATCTGGCTGCCAGTGCGGGAGACAGGGGTTCAGTCGCGGATCTGGGAAGATCCCACGTGCCGCGCAGGATCTGAGCCCGGCCCCACGACTATCAAGCCTGTGCTCTAGAGCCGGGGGCCACAACTGCTGAGCCCAGGGGTCACGCCACAGCTGCTCAGGCCCGAACGCCCTAAAGCCCCCACCCCCCAGCAGGAGAGCCACCATGCTGAGAAGCCTGTGCCTCAGCTGGAGAGAGGAGAGCCGGAGCGCCGCCACGAACAATGAATGCATTTATGAAAACAAAATGCCAGCCTCGAGAGCTGCATCACGGAATAGGACTCGGAGGAGAGCGTTCTCGGCTATCTCTTTCAGTGACAGCATAGAGTCGTCAACTAAATGCTTGACGGTGAGCAAGTCTCCTCACCTGTTTAGACCTCATTTGCAAAATGAGAAATGTCCTCTGGCCAGGAAGCGCCATGAAGTGAATGTTTTGCTTTTTCTTATACACTCTGCTCCTGGTGTGGTAGGTATAGCTATTGCTACATTCCTATGATTTTATTTTAACTTTAAATCCTTGGGTAAGAAGTATTTCTTTAAAAAAAAACAAAAAACAAATTTTAATCTTGCTGTGTTCCAAAAAAATTTAAAAATAAATTATATTAATTTACAAGAGATATAGTGTAATGCTTACATGCTTGGTCCTCTGAAATAGATTTTTTCGTTTCAACACTTAAACTAGGCAAATCCCTGAGCCTCTCAGTGCCTCAGTTTCTATATAAGGATAATGGCGCTGGCCTCACAGCATGGCAGGAGGATGAAGTGATAGTTAGCCCAGGGCCCGGCCACAGTCAATGCTCATTCCAGTCCAGTTCAGTCCTGTCCAACTCTTTGCGACCCCATGGACCGCAGCACCCAGGCCTCCCTGTCCCTCACCAACTCCCGGAGCTTGCTCAAACTCCTATTGAGTCGGTTGCGCCATCCAGCCATCTCACCCTCTGTCGTCCCCTTCTCCTCCTGCCCCCAACCTTTCCCAGCATCAGGGTCTTTTCCAGTGAGTCAGTTACTTGCATCAGGCGGCCAAATGCTCAGCAAACGTTTTTTTTTTTTTTTTAATTTTTGGCTGTGTCACAGGGCATGAGATCTTAGCTCCCCAACCAGGGATCAAACCCACACCCCCTGCATTAAAAGCCTGGCATCTCAGCTGCTGGACTGCCAGGGAAGTCCCATCACATGTTAATCTTTAAGCCATTTCAATTTCTCCATTTGCCTTTTCACCTTCAATGTGTTTGTGTGTACACACACATATGACATATATGCTAATATATATTATACATGTATATTTTATAATCACATATATTATAATCTCAGGCACAGGGTTTATAGTTGGAAGGAATTTCTACATTAAATCCAAACCTGTCTTACCCCTGAATATGCACAATGATGACATTTGTATTTTTTCTGTTACACTCAAATGGGTGATCAGGTTAGTGACAGAAGTGATATTAAACTTTAAGATTCCTGACATAGGGTTGCATTCTTTCTGTTTTTTTTTTCAATTTAACAGTACTTTATTCCCCAGTGGCTCAGATGGTAAAGAATTTGCCTGTAAAGCAGGAGACCCAGGTCCAGTCCCTGGGCGGGAAGATCCCCTGGAGAAGGGAATGGCAATCCACTCCAGTATCCTTGCCTGGAGAACCCTGTGGCCAGAGGAGCCTGGCAGGCTACAGTCTGTGGGGTCACAAAGAAGGGACATGATTGAGCAAGTAACGCTTCCACTTTTCACTTATTTAAACAGCCACAGCCGTTTTCTCTCAATATCATGAAATATTCCATAGTCTTCTGACTCTCGGTAAAGTATGACTTACACTGCACTGCTGTGCTCAGTCCTGCCAGCTCTTTGAGACCCCGTGGACTGTAGCTAAGGCGGCTTGATGGTCAAGAATCCGCCTTCAGCTATAGTGAGTTTTGAGAAAATCCACTACTACAAGGGTTGTCAAGTTTTTTCTATAGAGGACAGAATTTTTTTTCAGACTTTTGGGTTTTATGCACATACTTAACTCAGCCATTGTAGCACAGAAGTAGTCACAGAAACTGCAAACAAATGAAGCTGGCTGTGTTTCCATCAGTTCAGCTGAGTTGCTCAGTCCTGTCTGACTCTTTGCAACCCCATGGACTGCAGCATACCAGCCTTCCTTATCCATCATCAACTCTCAGAGTTTATTCAAATTCATGTCCATCAAATTGGTGATGCCCTCCAACCATCTCATCCTCTGATGTCCCCTTCTCCTCCAGCCTTCATTCTTTCCCAGCATCAAGGTCTTTTCCAAGGGGTCAGTTCTTTGCATCAAGTGGCCAAAGTATTGGAGTTTCAGCTTCACCATCACTCCTTCCAGTGAATATTCAGGACTGATTTCGTTTAGGATGGACTGGTTGGATCTTCTTGCAATCCAAGGGATTTCTTAATTCCTGATCTTTTCATAAATTAGGAAGTTTATTCACTTAAATCTTTAATGAAAACCCAGTGATCATCCAGGTGGTCAGAAGAACCTGCTTCAGGAAATACATAAATCTTCCGTCAGTTCAGTTCAGTTCAGTCCCTCAGTCGTGCCCAACTCTTTGTGACCCCATGAATCGCAGCACGCCAGGCCTCCCTGTCCACCATCCCTCGGAGTTCACTCAAACTCGTGTCCATCGAGTCCGTGATGCCATCCAGCCATCTCATCCTCTGTCGTCCCTTTCTTCTCCTGCCCCCAATCCCTCCCAGCATCAGAGACTTTTCCAATGAGTCAACTCGTTGCATGAGGTGGCCAAAGTACTGGAGTTTCAGCTTTAGCATCATTCCTTCCAAAGAAATCCCAGGGTTGATCTCCTTCAGAATGGACTGGTTGGATCTCCTTGCAGTCCAAGTGACTCTCAAGAGTCATCTCCAACACCACAGTTCAAAAGCATCAATTCTTCGGCGCTCAGCCTTCTTCACAGTCCAACTCTCACATCCATACTTGACCACTGGAAAAACCATAGCTTTCTTGACTAGACAGACCTTAGTTGGCAAAGTAATGGCTCTGCTTTTGAATATGCTATCTAGGTTGGTCATAACTTTTCTTCCAAGGAGTAAGCGTCTTTTAATTTCATGGCTGCAGTCACCCTCTGCAGTGATTTTGGAGCCCCCAAAATAAAGTCTGACACTGTTTCCACTGTTTCCCCATCTATTTGCCATCTATGAAGTGATGGGACTGGATGCCATGATCTTGGTTTTCTGAATGTTGAGCTTTAAGCCAACTTTTTCACTCTCCCCTTTCACTTTCATCAAGAGGCTTTTTAGCTCCTCTTCACTTTCTGCCATAAGGGTGGTGTCATCTGCATATCTGAGGTTATTGATATTTCTCCTGGCAATCTTGATTCCAGCTTGTGTTTCTTCCAGTCCAGCATTTCTCATGATGTACTCTGCATATAAGTTAAATAAGCAGGGTGACAGTATACAGCCTTGACGTACTCCTTTTCCTATTTGGAACCAGTCTGTTGTTCCATGTCCAGTTCTAACTGTTGCTTTCTGACCTGCATACAGATTTCTCAAGAAATCTTCACATGGTACATTTTCAATTTTCAGATATTAATTTCATTAATACATAATTTAATCTTAGAGTCCCTGAAAACTGGCTCACACTCTATTTTCTGCTCCATCCCTGATTCATGGCAAGATCTTGGGTAAGTCGCTTGACCTTCTTATATTTCAGTGTGTCAAACTGCCATAAAGCTGAGTAAAGCATGACCTCATTATAAATCCAGCAGACTTGAAAGCTGTCCTTTGATAAAGAATTATCAAAAGAGAACTCTAGCTGGTAAAATGTAAAGAATCACAATAATGAATTTTACTATAATAAGTAAGATGACTTTGAAATACAGTCTTTAGCAAACAAAGTCATGAAAAAGTTTCAAAGTGTTTTATTTGGGTGAAATAGGTTAAATGATAGAAGAACAAACATTATTTTAGAAAATGCCTGGTTTTCAAAACCATGGATTCCAACAACTTAACTATAAGGAAAGAAGACTATCAGAACCTAATAAACCTTTAAGAATTAAATACATTTCATTTCAAGGCCATTTTTCCTCCTTCTTATACAATGTATACCAAGTTTTAAAATGTATTTTACTACTGTATGAAAAGCCTGGCAAAAGAACACCAATTCCCTTAGCATGTCTGGCCATTTAGGCTGTAACTCACTGTACTACTGAATATTCTTTTAACTGACTTTGTATTAGTCCCTTTCCCCCTAGTTCCAACTCCCCTATTAACATACAGTTTATTCCCACGCGAGTTTTCACCCAGGAAGACAGGATGATGGTGATAATCACTTTCAGTAGATGAGTCTTTCTCATCGGCAGAAGGAAGGCAGCTCCATTCCCTGGCTCGCTGTGGCAGCCTGCCTTCAAAATGCACAGCTGGCTCCTTTCCTACCGCATTCCGGAAGGCGTATCAGTGAAAACAGCTCCACAGATGTTTGTCTGAGGCTATCACACAAGTCCTGGGCACCTCCAATGTGCCCACACGTGTCCCATCGTTTTAAAACATCTTTTCTGCAGAGTGTGTCAAAGCCAGAAACAAGCGGAACCGAGCAAAGCCCTTTCTAGCAGAGGTTGTCAGTCACACACTTGGCCACATTCTCTGAAAGAGTATGCAAATAATAACTTGCAACTGTTGCCCAGGCCCTGTAAACAAACGCTCAGATTCCGTGCTCTGCCTTGGCAAGAAAAGAAACTGCAGCATTTTGTCAAGACTTTTACAAAGTTCTGGGCTTTACACTTATAACTGATATGGTCCTTTTTCTGATATACAGAAAATTGAAAATATGAGTAAATTTTAGATTAAAATACTACTTGAAAGGAAATAGAATTAAGATTGTGCATTTAAAAACTGGCCGAGCTCCATAGTAGAGTCAATTAAACTGTGTGTTCCATCTCTAATCTAGGGGATCCTATGTATCTATTTTTTTCCTTCTTTGTTTCTGTGGGTCTATGAATAAAGATCTGGTCTCTTAGGAACAGGTAACTAACATAAAAAAAAAATCAAAGCATAAGGTTTGACAGTCTACAGAAGATGCACAGGTACATTGATTTCAGTAAGACTAGGGTCAGGATGAGTACTGTTTTCCATAGGGGGAAAAAAATACAGTAGGAGAGGGAGATTATTCAAGCATACAAAAAAAAATTCAGTGGAAACGTAAAAGCATTAAGGTAAGACTGGCTAAGCATATGAGCATGACATGGATTTAGCCATCGGGCATATATATTTGTCTCCGAAATTACTTGAAAAGCAAACGTCTAAGCAGTTTCTTGCGCGAGGACACTTGCTCCCTCCAGACCCCTGTCCTCGGTCGCCAAAGGTGCGGGCGCCCCCACCCCAGAACTGCCCACGGCTCCCCAGTGGCACACCGCGAGGCCAGGGCCAGCCCGCTGCCCCGGGGCGCGAGATGCGAGGGGCGGGTGGTGGAGATAGCAAGGGGCGGA
>SJYC01020445.1:0-21060 GCA_006408675.1 Madoqua kirkii | reverse complement strand
GCGGGGCGGGGGGCAGCGGGGGCGGAAGCGGCGGGCCGGCCGGCCGCCCTGCCCGGGCGGGGCCCTGCGGCGTCCCGGGGCCCGCGTCGCGGCGTCCTGCGCCCCTGCAGACCCGCCGCGCGCGGCGGTGGAGGCGAGCGGGGCCGCGAGGGGCACCGGGCGGGCCCCCCCGCGGGAGGCGCTCGGCCGTGCTAACTGGGGCGGGGGGCGGGGAGGAGCGCTGGCGCGCGCCGCGGTCTCCACTGGAGACGCGAAGTTTGTGCTCCGGGGGAGGTGGCGGCGGCGCGCAGGGCAGAAGCGAATGGGAGGCGCGGGGCGCTCTCGGGCCCCGCCCGCGGCGGGTTGCTGGAGGGGGGGGGTCTCCCTGGCCTGGAAGGAGAGGCGCCCTGCACCCTGCACCCTGCTCCCGAGGCCACCTCGCCCGGCACTTTCTCCGGCCCGCGCTTACTCCCGTCCGAGGGGAGATGCCCTTCTCGTTTCCGCCTCTTTTGCGGCTCCCCGGCGGCCAGATGCGCCCGGGCGCCTCTCCGGGTGTGCCATCCCCGGCCGGCAGGGCTGACATCACCTCCCGCCTTTCTGGCTCGGCGGGGCCCGCGCACCTCTGCCCCGAGGCCGACGCACTGTGGCGGGGAGCGTGTCCCTCTGTCGAGCCTGGCCTGCACTCTCAGAGGACACTTCCCGGCGAGGTGACAGCTTCTCTTGCGAGGTGTGGCCGGCAGCGCTTCCTGTTGTAGGAGGCAGAGACGTAGCCCTGGCATTACATAAATCCTCGTGTCTCCTTCCTTCGCTATAAAGAAGACCGATGTGCTGTGTCTGGGGTAGGGAGGAGAGGAGACAGTTCTAATTTGAAAAAAATGTTTCCTCCCTAAGTCAATATGTTGGAACATCACTCTTGCTGTGAAAGTTTTCATTTGCGAGTTCGAATAAACTGCCATTAGCTTTCTACTAGGACTTGTTTTGGAACTGGCTTCGTTAGCCATCTTTCATTAAAATAAAAATACATACTATCTGTCCTTGAGATCCCAAATGCCCACGGCTGGAGGCACAGCATCAGCGTTGCAGAGAGCAGGTGATGCAAGGAGAGCTACCTTCGCGGCATTACTGCCTCTAGTAAAGTGTTTATTAGGGGCAGCTCTTAGATCACCCTGAAAAGGGTTGAGTAAATGTCCTCTAGCAGAGTTAATAGTTCCTCTCAAAAAAAGGGTACAGTCTCATAATTACGTAGTTTCTTTGTACTTCATTTTTGCAGTTTTGTAACAGCTCATTTGTAGGACTGTTCCATTATTCCCCCCACCCCGGCTTTTGAATCATAGGATAATTTGACCAAGGACATTTAGTTGCTCTAAATGATAGGCTCTTAGCAAATAACTGCCTAATTTTAGTGACTGGAAAGCATGGAAATGAAGTTGGTAGATAACCCATTGCTGTATATTTTTTTCCACTTAATTGTATCTCGTAAAATAGATATGAAAGCCTGTTAATCCACGCCAGTGCCATTATGTAACGACAGTTTGGAGATCTGGAGTGCCCGCAGCGGTGCGCAGGGTGCACTGGAGGCCTGACCTGCCCCGGGTCCTGGCTGCAGGGCCCGCGGCGGCAGGTGGGGGCCCTCCGTGGATGGCCGCGGAGAGCGCGGCGTCCGAGCAGTAGGTGGCGCTCTTCGCAGAGCCGGGCCCTGCGGCTGCTGCGGTGGGCCTCTCGCCACTAGAGGTGCCATTTCTCAGATGATGAGCTGCCTCTCCTAGCTCAGCCCGCCGCGGGGCAGAGAGTTGGGAGGCCCAGAGAAGAAACCCAAAAGCGAGACCTCGTCTCACTTGTCATCCTTTATTTTTAAAACAGCATAAAGGGTTCCCTGCATTCTGTTTCTCTTAAATGACACGGTTGAAATTTTCACAGCCAAGACTTAATTGGAAAAGCTATGCTGACTCCGGACTCCTGTGGGCTGAGTTATAACCTTTTCTTTCTCTGTGCAGGCTGATCAGCTGACCGAAGAGCAGATTGCTGGTAAGTGGGTGACTACAAGAGTCTCAGTAGACCAGCACTAGGCAGACTCAGTTCTGGTAACTCTTCCCTCTTCCCTTAGTCTGAGCAGTTTTTTAAGGATTTTATTTAAACGCAAACAACAAGGAGAAATACTTAGGTTAACTGTTACTCCTGGTCAGTCTTTTGGAGATAATGTAAAAGGGAACTAAGGGTGCCCACGTGCTGCACGCTGGAGCGCTTCGCGGGGCGCTGGGCTTTGCGTGGGACGAGAGTGTGTGGAGCCTGCTACTCGGAGATGCCGTCTGGGATTCTCAGGCCTCTTTGGCACCGTGGAGGCCTGTGCCTGCTGCTCTAAACGGGAATGGGTGAGGAGGCTAGTGAGGACCTCCGGAATCATCGCAAAGGGAGTGAAGTTAGCGTGGATTTTAGCTTTCAGTGCTCCTGGGAGGACTTCTGGGCTTTCTGGCCTCGGCATGTGGCATGCCAGATCTCCGTTCCCCAGTCAGGGGTCGAACCTGCGCCCCCGCACTGGGAGTGCAGAGTCTGACCCGCTGGATGGCCCGGGGAGCCCCTGGAGGGGCTTTTTGAGACAGTGTCTCTTCAGGAAGCCAGGGTTGCCTTTGAAGTACTCCGAATGGCGTGCAGAGAGAACACTGGTGACCAGGGGTTGCCCACTTCTGGTAACCACCTCTCCTGTTGCTGTGAAACAAGGAGCTCTTAGGGCTGTAGAGGTTTCACAGGAAGGGGCCTGACAGGGGTGTGGGGGGCAATCTTCCCTTATCAGGTTGGACCTGGCACTAAACTGTGGAAGCTCAGCCTTGACAAGCGTGGGGATTGTGTAGTTTCATGGGACTGGTTGCCTGTGGCGACATTTGCTCTGTTGTGTGTGAAGGTGCATCCAGCGTGGCTGCTGGGCTTTGTTTCCAGTAGATAGACAGCAGGTGGTTTCTGTTAACTTGCACAACTTGGCTTGCTTTGGCAAGTTCAGGGGTCGGGCATGCTGAGACTGGGTTGGGTGAAGACATTCATTCTAAAAGGGAAACTTGTGTTTTCAGAATTCAAAGAAGCTTTCTCCCTATTTGACAAAGATGGTGATGGCACCATCACAACCAAGGAGCTTGGAACCGTCATGAGATCGTTGGGCCAGAACCCAACAGAAGCCGAACTGCAGGACATGATCAATGAGGTGGACGCCGATGGTAAGGGCTTTGGGGTGCGGGCGAGTGCCAGTGCTGTCTGACTCGAGTGTAGACCTGTTACCAGCTTGTCTCTCAGCCGTCAAGGGCAAGGCAGATGCGCAAAGCTCTTTCTGTGGTTTCCTCGGGCCGTTGACAATTGAAATGGAAGATGGCGGCCCGCCTCCAGCCCTGCTCGCTGTCCGGAACATTTCCTGGGTCAGATCACAGGATTGCTCTCCCCTTGCCGTGACCTGTAGCTCCGTCTTTTATCAGCTGGCCTGTGCGTCTGCACTAAGACTGTGGGGAAAGTAAAAAGACATAGCCATAGCCCTTTTCAAAAAGCTTGGTCGTCTCAGGAGGCAAACCCCAAGGAAGTGGGGAAGAGCCTCAGACGTTAACGCATAGAAGTGAGTCAGTATGAGCTGCCGGGGTGTTCATTGACGGGAACGTCAGGGGTCACGTGAGGCTTGGAGGTGGGGTGTGTGATGACTGGAGGGACTGGCTTCACAGAAGCTGCTAGGAGGACGCGGAGCCCGAAGGGGCTTGCCGTTCGGTCATTTGTTCTCTGGACTCCAGAACAGTGGACGGGAGGCCTTTCCACTGCTTGCTTCCATCAGTAAGCAGTTTTTAATCACTCCCCTGTCCCCCCAAAGAGAAACCATGTGCTTTGGAAATAAATTAGTAAGTGTGATTTATATAATACATTTAAGTAAATTAAATCTATAAACATAACATTGTAGAACATTAGTAAATTTTGAAAAGATGCAATAGGAATAAACAGTTTGGATCTAGACTTTCTTGATCAGCTTGATAGTAGCCATTTAAAATGTGGTATAATAAAGTCTAGTATAATGTGAAAAAACAATTACACTTCTGATCACATATATTTAGAAGCAGGGGTTTGGGTCTCACCTCTTTAACAGTGGTTTAAGCCCATTTGAGCTACTTTTAAAGACTGTTTTCATCGTTAATAATTTGGAGAAAGAGGTTTATTCATAGTTCTGTCTCATTTGACTGCTAAGGTGATCAGCCATCTGGGAGCATAGCGTGGCTCTCTCTTAGTCTAGCCCAGGAAGCTATCTGGGGACTGGCACAATGTATTAGGCCCTCCGCTTGTGTGGAACAAGGAGGGGAAGTTGTCTCAAGCTGTCGAATCTAACATTTGCATGATGAACGTGCTGATGTTGAAGGCATCGATGTGGGGCCATAAGAGGTCATTCTAGACTACTGGTTTCTGTCTCCCATGAACATAGATAATGCTTTAAATTTTTGGAGGCCAAAACGCTTTGAACGGAATCTGTGAATTACTACTTTGTTTAAAGGTACTGATGAAAAGGAGTAACTTCCCATAAGGCTTTTTTTCCTTCTAATTTAATTTTTATTTCTGTTTAGTTCAAGTTACACTGTTGATCTGGTGGCTTGCCTCTGGCGTATTCATCTGACTGTTGATTTTAAAGGAGGAGTTTGGAATACTGGCCACAGAACAGATTCTGCTGACAGTTTCCTGATTGTTAATTATCTGAGCTGAGAAAATACTTCCGAGCCATGCCCTTAGTAGGAAATAAAGATACTGAGTTGGGAGAAAACCGTTGGTGACGTCCTGTAAAGTGTCTGAGAGACACCTCCTGGAGAAGGCTTTCCAGCACTCGTGGCTCCTGGCATGAGAGTCACCTTTTCCCCACTCGTGTCTTTCCCCACTCGCTTTTTCCCTTAAAAACCTTGTGGCTCAGTGATGGGCCTTTGCCAGCATCACCAGTGTAGGCAGAGTTGGAGCTGAGGGCTCTCCCTGACCTGGGGGAAGGCTAATCCCTTGGGAGGGGAACGGTGCCGCCAGCGCTGCCCTGGGCTCATTTCTGTTTTTCCTGTTAAACTGTAGAAGCCTTTCAGTGGCCGGGAAGCTGCGTGCAGTTTCCTTTGCATCATCGAATGCTCTCCTGTGCATTGATTACTAGTTTGAATTACATGAATCATGTGAAATTGCCCTGTAAAGTGTTTGAATAGTTTAGACCTAAGATAATACAACCTGAACAGCAGTTCACTAGCTTGTCTTACCAAATGCTTACTGCTCTCTAAAATGATACTAAAATTATCTATTGAGCAGCGATAACTGGCGCACTTATTTCACACAAACTTTTGTTTTTGATTTGAGGCAACGGCACCATTGACTTCCCGGAATTCTTGACCATGATGGCGAGAAAGATGAAAGACACCGACAGTGAAGAGGAGATCCGCGAGGCCTTCCGGGTCTTTGACAAGGTAGCCCTGTGGCTGCGCTGCGGACTGTGGTGAAGTAGGGCTCTGTGGCCATTTCTAGAAGCTTTCACTTGCTTTTCTAGTCAAAACACTTTGCCTGCCTGCCTGAGCCTCTGTAATCTCTTTCAAACACTCCTGCCTTATTGCAGCAGCCTCCTCATAGGACAGTAAGCAGTGAAGAGTAGAGGAGTCGTGAGCAGGTGTCTGGGCTGCTGCAGCTCCCTGTGCTTTCTGAGAGGCCCCGCGGGTTCCGCACCGGCCGTCTGCATGTGCTCAGTGGTGGAGGGGGAGCCGGAGGGCAGGCAGGTGCACACGGGCAGCGGCTGGGTCAGAGCCCTGCCTGCCCGAGGCGCCGAGGCCCTGCCGGTGACCACCGCTGCGTGTTCGCAGGATGGCAACGGTTACATCAGCGCTGCAGAGCTGCGCCACGTCATGACAAACCTGGGGGAGAAGCTGACAGACGAGGAAGTAGACGAGATGATCCGAGAAGCAGACATCGACGGGGACGGGCAAGTCAACTACGAAGGTAAAGCGTCGCGGCCCCGCAGCGCCTCTGTGATGTCCCCCCGCAGGGCCTGTGAGCGAGCTGCCCCCTGCAGCGAGGGCTTTTCCCTAGGCAGAGCAGAGATGTTGCCTTCCTTAAAGCTGCTTCTGAAGATAACTGAAAGTTATGGTTATTTGTCTTTTCAGAATTCGTACAGATGATGACTGCAAAATGAAGACCTACTTTTCAACTCCTTATTCCCCCTCTAGAAGAATCAAATTGAATCTTTTACTTACCTCTTGCAAAAAAAAAATAAGTTCATTTACTCATTCTGTTTCTATATAGCAAAACTGAATGTCAAGAGTACCTTCTGTCCACACACACACAAAATCTGCATGTATCGGTTGGTGGTCCTGTCCCCTAAAGATGAAGCTACGCATCAGTTTTCCGATATAAATACTTGTCCTCCCTTAACAATAAGGAAGCACTTCATTGACTCCTGGCAGGCCCATCTGCTCATGATTATAACGCTGTCTGGGCTGGCCAGGTTTTCGTGCATGCAGCTTGACAATCGAGCACAGTCAGGCGTTTGTATTAAAAATGAAAATAGGCAGGTGCACACGGGCAGCGGCTGGGTCAGAGCCCTGCCTGCCCGAGGCGCCGAGGCCCTGCCGGTGACCACCGCTGCGTGTTCGCAGGATGGCAACGGTTACATCAGCGCTGCAGAGCTGCGCCACGTCATGACAAACCTGGGGGAGAAGCTGACAGACGAGGAAGTAGACGAGATGATCCGAGAAGCAGACATCGACGGGGACGGGCAAGTCAACTACGAAGGTAAAGCGTCGCGGCCCCGCAGCGCCTCTGTGACATCCCCCCGCAGGGCCTGTGAGCGAGCTGCCCCCTGCAGCGAGGGCTTTTCCCTAGGCAGAGCAGAGATGTTGCCTTCCTTAAAGCTGCTTCTGAAGATAACTGAAAGTTATGGTTATTTGTCTTTTCAGAATTCGTACAGATGATGACTGCAAAATGAAGACCTACTTTTCAACTCCTTATTCCCCCTCTAGAAGAATCAAATTGAATCTTTTACTTACCTCTTGCAAAAAAAAAATAAGTTCATTTACTCATTCTGTTTCTATATAGCAAAACTGAATGTCAAGAGTACCTTCTGTCCACACACACACAAAATCTGCATGTATCGGTTGGTGGTCCTGTCCCCTAAAGATGAAGCTACGCATCAGTTTTCCGATATAAATACTTGTCCTCCCTTAACAATAAGGAAGCACTTCGTTGACTCCTGGCAGGCCCATCTGCTCATGATTATAACGCTGTCTGGGCTGGCCAGGTTTTCGTGCATGCAGCTTGACAATCGAGCACAGTCAGGCGTTTGTATTAAAAATGAAAAAGTGAAAAAAACAAATTCAAAACCTACTCAGAGGGGTTCTAGTTCACATTGTTAGTGTAAATTGTCGTAGCTGGTTTACCGAGTAGAGGCATTTAAGATTGGTTCGCCTCCGGCTGCCGTGTGGGTCACTGCCCAGGCGGAGCACCCTGCTGCGGGGCGGGCCTCTAACGCCCCCCGGCGACCGTGACGCATGCGGGCGGCGCGCCCGTCTGGCTGCAGCCGTGCCCGCGTTGTGCTGAGTGGAGTGGGTGTCAGGCTATCACCATTCATACAAATTTTTAAAAAGAAACTTTTATCAAGGGAGCATCTTTGGACTCTCTGTTTTTAAAACCTTCCGAACCATGACTTGGAGCCTTCAGAGTAGGCTGTGGCTGTGGACTTCAGCACAACCATCAACATTGCTGTTCAAGAAATTTACGATTTACGTCCATTCCAAGTTGTAAATGCTAGTCTTTTTTTTTTTTTTCCAATAAAAAGACCATTAACTTAAAGTGGTGTTAAATGCTTTGTAAAGCTCAGACCTAAACGGGGACGAGCCAGTCGGAGGGGAGGCCAGTGTACCTTTAAAAGTGCCCACAGCCCAGTATTGGGTACCCCCACCCACACAGACCAGCATCCCAGCACCAGCTGCTGAGCGTGAGGCCTTTCCCCAGACCCAGCGGCTACTCGGCCAGTCCTGTTTATGGGCGTGGAGGCCGCTTGTGCTCTCACTGGGGGGAGGGCAGTGGGCCGTGGTGACTTGCTGGTGGTCCAGGCAGTGGGGCTCCTCAGTCTCAAGCATGTGTCTGAGAGCTCTTGGCAGTTGTGCTGCCTGTTACCTGCTGTCTGCAGCTTTGAGACCGTCTGTGCGAGGGATAGCTGCGTCTGTGACGGAATCCTCGCTGTGTGTGGCAGAAGCAGTGGTCCCTTTGCTGAGTCAGTCTCTTCATGCCTAACGGACTCTACCAGTCGCTTTTTGATGCACGGTTTTTAACTTATGATTGTACTTAACTGTAGACTTCTACTTTCTTTTTAACGACTTTGCTCCTCTCTGCCCCCTGCCCCCAGTAGAACCAATTCTAACCCCCAACTTGAAAGTGAAACTCCAACCCAGAGGGAATTTTGTATTTCTTTACAAAACTGTAACTGAAAGTAAAGAGATGCTGGTACTGATCTTGGCGGCGCAGTTGGTCTGCCTGAGTGTCCCCTAAGAAGCGCACTGGATTTAGTGCAGAGCTCTCTGAAGGCTGAGTGTACGCTTTTCAGGGTGCTGACTGGTTGGCTGCATCTTGTTAGCAGATGGGGTTTTGAGTGTCCCGTACGGGAGGTCTGCCTTTGCCCGGGTACAGCGGCGGCTGCCAGTGAGGCGGCGCCTTGCAGCTCCTTGGGGGCCCTCGGGTTGGTTGATGGAGACCCTGCGCCTCTCGCCTGCTCCCCGCCTCTCTGGCGCTTTGCAGCTCCTTGTTTTCCCCACCAGGGGTGGGTCCGAGCCCTGGAGAGGAGCCCACCCCTCCGCTTGGCTGCTGCTCTCCGGGCTGGGTGGTTGGTAGAAGAAAGGCTGGCGGCGTGGGCGAGGCCTGCCTTCTGTAACTCCTGATCTGGAAGGAAGCAGTACCATGGAGCTTTTCTCCTGGTGAGACAGGAATGGGGTTTCTGGTTCAAGGAATTGGATAACCTGGATATTTCTTGCCAGGAGGTCAAGTCGCGGGATTGTTGACCCATTCTCGGGCCTGTGGCCGATGATCTCTTGGTAGCTTTAAAAAGGGTTAAGGACGATTTGGCTTGTTTGTCAGGAACTCTGCCTTCTGTCTTGGCCCTCTTGCCATGTCTTTTTCTGGGAGCTGGGTGGGCTCCGTGTGGGTCCCGTAGCCTTTCCTGAAAGACTTCTCTAGAAGGCAGATTCATGAGGGGCCAGGAACCTGTTTGGGAGCCAGAAACATATCCCCAAGGGGCGCTGAGTTCCAGTCTGGCCTCAAGGGGAAGCCCAGTCCACTGGGCCTTTCTAGCATTGGGGGGAACAGCCAGCCCCCGGGGGTTAGGTGTCCGCAGCCCACAGGGGCTCGTGAGGACATACGCTGGGTGAAGGGGCGCGACTGAAACTTGGTCAGAACCTTCCCGTAAACTCTGGCCCCACTTCTAACTGCTCTATGAATACATATACATATATTTATATATGCATACAGAGTGACTAACTGGCGTCCGCTTGAGCCTGAGACTTGCCATGAAAAACTGCTGAGCCCTTGGTGCACACGCTCAGTCTCGTTCTCCATCTGCTCGGGGTGGGTGTCGAGCAAACGGGCTTCTGATGCACTGTTGCCAAGGAAGGCTTTATTTTTTCCTGATTTTTTGACAAACGAATTTTTTGCACACTTTAAATTGGTGACTTTCAGCAACTTTCAAACACACTGAAAACGCTGCTGTACATATTTTTCTACCCCCTTTATAAGCGCATGTCTGTACTTGTGGCCACGTCGTGACGAGAGGCCGTCCGGTCGGCCTGGTGCAGCTCCGGCCGTCAGAGAAGCAGTGTGACTAGCGGCCCCTCAGCAGTCCCGGGAACTTCCTCCTGAACAGAGTGTGAATTTGGTCAAGTCTGCTCCTGGCTCATTCAGCCGTTTTAGCATTTGAAGTAATGACTGTATATCCTAAATACACCTATCCTTTCGGCAGTGACTAGATTTCCACTAATGTGTCTTACTATACCCTTCAGCTGGCAGTTACTCTTAGCTCTTACTGATCCCTTGAAGTTGCTCTGCAGGAGACAGAAGCTCTCTGCTGTCTGTATCCCTCAGAGGAAGAAGGTAGTGGCGTGGGTGGAGTGTGTGTTCTTTCTCCAAATTTATTCTAATGTTCATTAAACACGTCTGTAGCCAAGATGGTGGTGTTCTCTTGTTACGGAAGTTACCCTCCACCATGGCGATTTGTGAAGATGTACTTGAACGTTGCTGTAAATCTTGAGATAAACTGTTTGGAGATTTAACCACTTCTCTGATGGGGGACCAACTCTATGGAAATTGTAAATAAGTTTTATTTATAAACCTGGCACTGTACTCAATAAACATTTCTGCAGCCTTTCATCTCGAACTGCGAACTCTGGAGGTTTTTAGCCCCTGCTGCCGTCCATTGCGTTTGCTCAGTGAACAAGCTGTACCTGCCTGCAAGTGTGAGTTCACCTGCACGCTATATGGTGGTAGAGGGGCCGGAGCCACCACAGAGATGTCCCACTCTGGCCTTACCCTGGTTTTAAAGTTCAAGTCTGGGGACTTAGCCTGGTGGTGCCGTGGCTAAGACTCCTTTCCCAGGGCGGGGAGCCGGGTTGAAACGCTGGCCAGAGAACTGGACCCCGTATGCTGCAGTGAAATGAAGCCCAGCGTGGCCAGACATTAAAAATGCAGCTCAGCGTTGATAGCTGACTCAGTATCCTGGCATTTTAGTGTATCTGTGTTTGCTTTGTGTGGAAAATTCATCCCATGAAAGGATTTCATTCCTCTGTAGCCTCAAGGTTAATTCAAGTCTCTTTAGAAATTGTGTGAAGAAGTACACTTTAGAAACTAGATGGGGGTTTAAATATTAGCTGGGAATTTACAGTTCCATAAGCAGCTGCCTCTGCCCAAGTCCTGAGCAGGACAGCTGAGAAACGGTGGGGCCTGGGTGGTGGGTCCGGGAGAGGGGCCGGGGCGGTGTGCAGTTCCCACTGAGAACTTCGGAGTGGAAACCTGGCCCTGACCAGTGTGGCGCCCGACCCCCGTCTCCAGACCGCATCCTCAAACAGGAGCAGCGTCTGGCTGCCCCGTGTTTGCAGAAGGGCCTTCCCAGGCTGCCTCTCGCCCGTAACAGAGTGTGAGAGAGCTGAGAAGGCGGGAATGGTCGCAGGTTAAGGCCTCGATCTGGTCAAAGGGCCCGAGATGCCCTGGGAGCCTCTGCCTTTCTGCAGGGGGACTGAGCCGTCTGCTGAGACCTCAGGCCTGGCCTGTAGCCCATGGACAGGTTCTTTCCCTCTCTACGCCTCAGTTCAAAAAGATGATTGGACCTGGTTTAGTCACTCAGTCATGTCTGACTGCAACCCCAGGGACTGCAGCCCACCAGGGACCCCTGTCAATGGGATTCTCCAGGTGAGAAGACAGCAGGTGGCCGTTTCCTCCTCTGGGGACCTGCCCTTCGCAGGGATCTAACCTGTGTCTCCTGCACTGCAGGAGATTCTTTGCCGCTGAGCCACCACAGAAGCCCAGGCACCTTCTGCCTCTGGTTTTCTAGGATTCTGACCAACCCAGCTTGGCATCACTTGGTACTGAAATAGAAATTGCAGCCTAAAGGGAGGCAAAGGAGTATAGGCTTGTATACCTGGAGAGGATAAATGGGATTTTAAAAGTCTCGGCAGCTAACGTTGGGGGTGGAGCAGAGGGTTCAGTTCAGTCGCTCAGTCGTGTCCAACTCTGTGACCCCGTGGAGCAGATGGTAAGTTTTGTTGTTAAGACTGTGGGATGTAATATTGAAACGTGGGTCAAGGAAACTGATCAGGAAGCCACTTCCCTCCTCCTGGCGGGACAAAAGTAGGAAGCCGCCATTCACTGCCTGCGGGAGATTCAGTCCAAGTGACGACGTCATCTGGTTTTTCAGCAGTTTTGGTTCAGGAAGAACAACACACACACACACATTTCCAATCTGAGCCGAACTTCCCCGGGCCCTGTGGGCTGCTGCGTCCAGTGACTCAGGATGCCTTAGAAGGAAATAAAACTTCGAGTTTTTTATAGCTTGCTGCCGCTTCTCTCCCACCGCCCTCAGCCCTGTGCCAGGGCGGGAGGAGCTCGCTCGCTGGAACCCGCGGGAGGGCTGGCGCAGCCCAGGAGCCGGCCCCCACTGCCCATCGCTGAGTCTGGGTTAGAGAAAACGGTGGCGGTCTCCCTCGTAAGAATCACTGATGTTCTGCCTGCGAGTCAGCAGCCTCGGAAGTGAGGGTATATTTACACATTCCCATGGCATTTCAAATGTGACTTTTGCTTTCTGACTGTGCCTTGAGGCCTGTGGGATCTTAGTTCCCCAACAAAGGGTTGATCCCTCATCCCTGCATTTGAAGGGTGGAGGAGTCTACCCCCTGGACCGCCAGGGGAGTCCCAGCAAAGGTCACATTTTTAAGTTTTGTTTTCGCTTTCACAAAGATACAAGGGAAAATCCCAGAGTTTCCTCCTCTAGTAAGGTAATCTCCTAAACATTCTGTTATAACGTAATAACCTTTTTGTCCTGGCTGCATATAGCAATGTATAGCTTGTTTTTAAACTTCTTCTTTCCCTTTCTGAGTCTTAATATACCCTTCAATTTGGGGTTTTCGTTTTTGCTATTCTGTTTTGTAGTTGATTTTTTCCCCACATAGACTGATAGCAGAGTCAATATTTGAGATGATGGATTACTTTAAAAAAGCAGAAAACAAGTGAGAAAATAATTATAAAATGACGGTATTTTAGTTAAAGGACTGGTTCGTGTAGTGTAGTCATTATAGACAAATAGAGAATAAGTGAAGACAAATTATAAAATGATAATATCTCCAAGGACCAGCACACCCATTGCGTGTCCAGGGCAAGTACCCGTATCTGGTGATTCTCAAACTTTCCCATGACAAGAAACTTACTCACCTCAAAAGGCAGGCTCATTTTTACAAAAGTATTTTTCTGATTCTAATAAAAATGCTGTTTATTGTATAAGGTCTGTGATGTTTCACTGGTAGCTCAGCAGGTGCGGGAGATGCTAGTTCCATCCCTGCTTAGGGAAGATCTGCTGGAGGAGGGTGGGGCGGCCCACTCCAGTATTCTTGTCTGGAGAGTCCCACGGACAGAGGAGCCTGGCGGGTCGCAGTCTATGGGTTCACAAGGGCCAGACACCATGAGCAACTAAACCACCATTTTTCTGATTCTAATAAAAATGCTGTTTATTGTATAAGATTAGTGGTAATAACTGACCCCACTGCCCTGTAAAAGATAGTTAACACTTTGTATTTCCTTCCAGATTTTTTTCCATTGGATGGATACAGAGATATACTTGACAAAACTAAGATCTTTATGTGTATTTTTTTAAAATTAAGGATAATATTCTTTCTTACATATAATTACATATTGCATCATATATATGTATTACAGTCTTTTTCATCCCTTATACTTTTTTCGAGATATAATTCACGTCACATAACATTCATACTTGCAAAGCATTCAGCTGAGTAGTTGTTAATATATTCACAGCGTTGTATGACCATCAACACTGATGTTAGACGTTTTCATCGCCCGAGAGAATCCCTGGGCCTGTTAGCGGTCCCTCCCCACCCCCTTCCCAGTTCTCGGAGCCGCTGGTCTACTTCCCGTGTTGATGGATTTGCCTCTTCTGGATATTATATAAATAGAATAATATATTCATATTTTAAAAATCCTCTTTCACTTTTTATACTGAACATTTCTCCATATACTTAAATTCTTGGATATAATTTTTTAGGAGCTGGCTCTCTCAAGATAGCATCATTTACTTCATCTCCCAATAAAGGCCATTTGGCACATTATGTTTTGAGCAATTGTAAGTATGAAAACATTAGAAGGTTGAAACTTGCATCCGTGTAGCCTCTACCCATTGACCTACTGAAGCCGATGGAGCTGGCCCCAGACCTGTAACCTTGCTCCACAAGGCAGGCCTTGGTCGTTCACATTTTCACACACCCTCCTGAAGCCTTCAGGCTTCATATTTGCCTTTTTTTTTTTGGGAAACCAGTCTGAGAGGAATCAACAGGATGCTGTGAAATTCACCCAGGTTCCACATTTAAATCCTGCCCTCAGATCCTGTCTTCCCTGTGGTGTGGATTTTGCCGAGGACTGAGCCTGCCTCAGGGTCTTCAGGGCGGCTGTGAGGGTGCGCCAGGTGCCGCACGCCCACTCGCATCCAGGGAGCACGGGTGTGCACGCTCTGGCTCGCTGGTGCCCGACTCCGCGACCCCGTGGGCTGCAGCCTGCCCGGCTCCTCTGTCCCTGGGATCCTCCGGGCAGGAACACTGGAGTGGACTGCCATTTCCTCCTCCAGTGGACGGTACTTAAAAACACGCTGTTCTCCGCCCACCCGGGTGAGTTCTGATGCCACAGGGGGAAATGAGGGCAGTGTTTCTGCTCACTCTGGTGGGTCCAGCTCGTGTGGTTCTTGGGAATTGTCACTTCCTTCGTCAAAAGCGCACAGACCTGACCCTCTGCTCCTCACCGCCCCGATGCCCTGATGGTGGTCGCCAGCGTCTCGCCCCCGGGCGCCTGTTCCCCAGAGTGGCAGCTGTGTGGGCCCCTCAGCCGGGCCGGGCCCGAGGGCATCCCCACAGGAGACCTGCCACATCCTTGAGGACTTGTTGGCTGGACAGTGAGGGAGAGCCCGTTCTTTTTTTTTCAGATACTTATTTTTTAAATGTTAAATTTATTTTTTTAATCGAAGGATAATTGCTTTACAGGATTGTGTTGGTTTCTGCCGAATACCCACGTGAATCAGACGCAGGCACACGTATGTCCCCTCCCTCCTGAACACCCCTTCCCATCTCCCTCCCCTCCCGCCCCTGCAGGCTGTTACAGAGCCGGGGTTTGAGTTCCCCGAGTCTTCAGCAGAGACCCTTCTTGTTAAAGGCCCTGACCAGACGGGAGAGGTCCCTGGTTAGGCGCCCTCTTTGCCGTTTGCCTCCCGTCCCTCCACCGCGTCTTGCTGCTCCCTCTTTTCTGGGGCCCCTGGGCCTCCCCCCACCCAGCTCTGGCTAGTCCTTGTGAAATGCTCCCTGCCCCCAGCCGGGAGCCCTTCTCCCTAGTAGGGCTGGGCCCCGCCAAAACCAGGAGCCACCTGGCCACGCCTCCCCTCCTCCCTTCCCCGCCCCGTCTTCACCTTCAGCTGGCAGGCTTCACGCAGCATCCCTGGGCTCCCACGGCCTGATTCCAACCCAGGGTCAGAGACGCTCCCCAGACCCCAGAAGCGGGTGATGATCCGGTGGTGGACTCAAAGCCCGTGAGCTCATCCTTCCTGAAGGGTCCCGGAGGGGAGCTCAGGGTGTGGGTGCAGCTGTTCAAACGGGGCAGACGCTTTCACGCAGCCTTGCAAACCGCAGCCTGGGCTTCCGGTTCCGGCTGCCACCTGTGGCCAGGCAGGGATTCAGAGCCTGTTCTGCTGTTTCCCAGCGGGAGAGCCCGCTCAGGAGGGAAAGGGGGAGTACTGCCTTCTGGCTGTTTGGTCTCAGGTCTAGAGCCCAGAATTAAAGAACTTCAAAACAGCGGAAGGCGCGGGAAGATCCGCTGGAGAAGCGATAGGCTCCCACCCCAGTATCCGGGCTTCCCTGGTGGCTCAGCTGGCACAGAATCTGCCTGCGGTGTGCGATCCCTGGGTGGAGAAGATCCCCTGGAGAAGGGAAAGGCTACCCACTCCAGTATTCTGGCCTGGAGAATTCCAGGGAGTGTACAATCCGTGAGGTCGCAGAGTCGGACAACTGAGCGACTTACACTTCACTTTTCAGCCTCCACCTTTCCGGAATCCTCTGCAGGCTGCTCCTAGAAACATTATTAGATGCAACTGCCGTGAATGTGCTGATGCACAACATGCGTCAACTCGAGTGTGTACAATCCGTGAGGTCGCAGATCGGACAACTGAGCGACTTACACTTCACTTTTCAGCCTCCACCTTTCCGGAATCCTCTGCAGGCTGCTCCTAGAAACATTATTAGATGCAACTGCCGTGAATGTGCTGATGCACAACATGCGTCAACTCGAGCAACTGAGGGCGGACGCGGACAGCAAGGAGGACAAAGCCGTCATCAGAGAGGTTTTGAGGCAGTTCTCGTAGTTACTAAGAAATCACGCAGACGATAGTGTGCTTGAACCACAGGAGGAACAAGTTTCGTTTTATGTACGTATGTGAGTAGAACATTGATTGCATCCAGCCATTAAAGATCTCACATTACTTGGATGCCAATAAATAAGAAAACTTAGATAAAAGGGATAATTTCCTGGAGAACTGACTCAAGCAGAAGAAAATGTAAAACAAACGGGCCACTAAAGGGATGTAATCCGAAGTTTAAACGTAGCTGTGTGTGCTGGGCACTGAAACGTGCCCTACCCCTCCAGTGAGTGATGAGGCCTTGGTCTCATCCCCTTGAATCTAAGAGAACACGGTGACTATCTTTTTGAAATTAATATTTGTTTGGCTGTCGGGTCGTGGTTGGGGCACGTGGGGTTCAGTTCCCTGATCAGGGGTGGAACCCGGGCCCCTGTGTCGGGAACACGGAGTCTTAGCTGCTGGAACAAGCAGCCGGGCCCCTGGGGCACTGTGGCCACCTCGAGCGAGGGGATACACTGGGAGGGGGTGCTGGTTCCTGGTCCCATGCGTGTTTCCAGTTCTGCCCATGGGACATTCTGGAAGCCCTGAGAGCTCCATGCTGGAGAGGCCACATGTAGACGATTCAGTGGGCGGTCCATTGGGCCCAGTCTTCTTATCTGCAGTTGTCTCCAAGGTGCCCAATAGGTTGAGGCCTGCAGCCTCCAGGCCAGGCCATTTGCCAGCTGAATACTGAGTAGCCTCTGTCGGGAAGACCCCCTGGAGGACGGCATGGCAGCCCACTCCAGTCTTCTTGCCTGGAGAACCCCGTGGACAGAGGAGCCTGGTGGGCTACAGTCCATGGGCTTGCGAAGAGTCAGACACGACTGAAGCAGCTTAGCAACCTCAGTCGACCTCAGATGGGGCAGAAGAATCACCCACCTGAACCCTGCCTGAATTCCTCACCCGCAAAATCAGGCGATAAAATGGTAGTTAAGTCACTAATATTTGGGTTCATTTGTTTTGAAGTAACAGATAACAAAGCCACCACCAAAAATAGAACAGATCCTTACAGGGAATTAAAAAAAAAAAAAAGATTACACCACAACCCTTTACCCATCCTTGAAATTCTTCCAGAAAATAAAAAGAGAGAGATTATGTCAAAATGGATTATCCACACCAGATAAGAATATAAGAAAGGAAAGAAAATGACAGGCTGGTCTATACACCTAGATGCAAAAATACACAAATCCAAGTACTCAGCTCAGTCCTGCAGTGTATTAGATAAACTGCATCCGTGAACATGCTGCTTGTAATCCAGTGATCCAGTGATTCTTTCACATGGATCGAGACGGAGGCAAACCACGGGAAGTGAAGGCTGGCGAGCGGAACCAGAGGAGGGCAGGTGCCCCAAGACTCAGGCTCTCCTGGGCTGGGGCCCGCTGCAGCTCCAGCCTCCGCTCTCGCGCCTCGCTCACCGCCTGTCCGTCCAGCCTCCCTCACGGCCTGGCTTTCTCTGCCTTAGGAACTGCGGCTGCCGTCCCTCCCGAGTCCACACTGGCAGCAGGTGGAGACCATCTGTGCCGGCCCGCCTGCCCACGTTTGGGGGCGGGATTCTGCCTCCTTTGGACTCTTCAGCAGTGCCAGGTGGGAGACTCTGGGCCAAGGACTGGGTCTCAGTTTCTTGTTGCTACCGTAAAAGCATAGACTCTGGGGCTTAAAACAGCACATTATCTTACAGTCCTGAAGTCAGAAGCCTGAACTCACTTTTTTAAAAAAGTAATATTTATTGGAGTACAGTTGCTTTACAGTATTGTGTTAGTTTTTACTCTTTGGCAAAATGAATCATTTCTACATGCAAATATAGCTCCTCTTTCTTTTAATTTCCTCCCCATTTAGGTCACCGCAGAGCATTAAGTGGAGATCCCTGTGCTATTCAGAATATTCTCATTAGTTGTCTGTTTTACACATAGTATCAATCGTGTACCTTGGTCAATCCAAGTCTCTCCCAAGTCCTCCCACCCACCCCTCCCCCTGGACATCCATACACATATTCTCTGTCTGTGTCTCCATTTCCGCTTCGCAAATAAGACCGCCTACATGATTTTTCCAGATTTCACATCTATGCATTAATATGCGATATTTGCTTTTCTCCTTCCGACTGACTTCACTTTGTACGACAGCCTCTCGGTTCATCCACAGCGCTGCAAACGGTCCAGTCCTGCTCCTTCTCACGGCTGTATGCAGGGACCACGGCTGCTTCATCCGCTCCTCTGTCGACGGCCCTTTAGGTTGCTCCCATGTCCTGGTCTGAAGTCACTTGCACGAGGCTAAAATCCCGGTGTCCGTGCCTGGTTTCTTCTGGAAGCCTCGGGAGGGAGCCCGCCTCCTTGCCTCTCCCAGCGTCTAGGGCCGCCTGCGTCCTTGGCTCGCGGCCCTTCCTCCTGAAGAGCGGCCGGTTCAGGCCCCTCTCGGGGGCCCGGCTCCTGTCATCCCGTCTCCTCTGACTGCGGCTCTCCCACCTTCCTCTTACAAAGGCCTTCGGGACTCGTTTTGGTCCATCTGGACAATCCAGGATGTTCTTTCCACCTCGAGATCCTTGATCACATTTGCGAGTCCCTCTTTCCATGCAGCGGAACATAGTCACAAGTTCCGGGAAGTGGATGTGGGCCTCGCTGGGTGGGGGCTGTTACCTTATCTGCCCCAGACCGTGGTTGGCGTGGCTAGGATCAGCTTCTCCCCTCTGGACCAGTTCCCAGCCGCTAGGAGGCTGGGCTGCTCTCAAGTCGGGGCAGTTTCCACCGAAGCCTCAGGCGTGAGGGGAGGGCTCGGAGAACGGGGACACTGCCCGGGGCGGGTGAGGGCTTTCCCCTCAGGGGCGCTGCTGTCCAGCCGTCGTCTGAACTAGAGACGGGAAGGCGCTCCTGACCCCTTCCTTGCCCTTAATGCAATGTCAACTGTATTATTTTAACCAGCACTTAAATAGCACTCAGTCTGTGCCAAGCATTGGTTTAAGCCCTCGACACAGAGTCACTCATGGAATCTGCAACACATTTTTCAACTTCACTGGAGACGGAAACCATTAATAAAAGAGAGAGGTCGTGGGGGAAACTCGTTCCTTTTTGTGGCTGTTTGCAGAGGCCCCAGCTTGTTGTTCGTTCATCTACTGACAGGCAACTGGGTGGTTCCCATCCTTTGCCTGCTCCTTGACCTGCCCAGTGATGCATGGGTCTTAGTGGGTGACCAGAGAAAATGGTACCCTCGTGGGTGATGCCGACATCACAGGTGGGAAGGATCACAGATGTGCCTAGGGGCCCTGTGCCCTGCCTGCTGTTTTGGGGGCGGTGCTGAGAGCCTGGATGTTGGCCTCAGGACACGCAGCTCTGAGTCCTGACTCTGCCGCCTGGGCTCCGGGAACCCCTGCCGAGTGGAGCCAGCCGTGCGGGTGCTGACAGGTGTGTCAGGAGGCTCTGTGGATGCGAGGACCCCTCGGCGGGCGGAGCAGCCCAGCAGGTGGGCAGCTGCTTCCCAGACTCACGTGGAGAGTGAGTCTCGGTCTCGTGCGAGCAGCCCGCTTGCGTTGGCCTCCCGCCTCCCTGCTTTCTAGTCTGCTGGTCGAGGCAGGTTGCCGCTGCTCTGAACCACTTTCGTCACCTGGGCTCCTGGGTCGAGCTGGGCTGGGAACTCGATTCTCCTGCTTCCAAACTTCAGACTCCTTCCCCTGAAATGATGGGAGGGGACGCCTTCTGTCAATTTGCTGTGGAAAGAGGAGGGGCAGGCTCTTTGTGAAATGGACCCATGTGAGCATCCAGATACAAACCTGCACACAGCTGTGTACACACGGGCAGGGCGGCCGCCGAGACAGAGCAGCGGAGGGGACCCTCGCTCCCTCCGCCAGCTAGCGCACGCTCTTCCCTTCTGTGCAGCCGGGCCGGGCAGCCCTCCCGTCGGAGGCTGGCTGCGCCAGGGTGCCAGGGCTGGGCGGGGCAGGAGAGGATGCTTGGGTGTTTGGGGCCGTTCCCTCCTCCGGAGGCTTTCCAGCCCAGGGGATGCACCCAGGCCTCCTGCATGGCAGGTGGATTCCTTACTGTCTGAGCCACCAGGAAGCCCAGGTGGCCAGTGTGGGAGATGCAGGAGACACGGGTTCAATCCCTGGGTCTGGAAGATCCTCTGGAGAAGGAAATGGCAGCCCGCTCCAGTATTCTTGCCTGGGAAATCCCCTGGACAGAGGAGCTTGGCGGGCTACAGTCCATGGGGTTGCAGAGAGTCGGACACGACTGAGCAACCAGATGACAAGGATGCTGTAGAATATCGTGAGATCGAAGGCCACGGCGGGGATTACCAGGCGCGCACGGGACGAGCGTCCACACCGCCCCCCTGGGAGCCCTTGCTCACCCGAGGGCACACCCCGCGTGCACACACCTGCCGTCCCCAGACTTGCTGGCCTCCTGCAGTCAGTCTTCCCCACACGAGGCCAGGCCAGCCTGGCTCAGGTGGCTCCCACCGGCCTGCCGACCTTCCCCTCCGCTCTGGCCTGAGAATCTGCAGGGGAGGAGCCGCTGGCGTCCTGAACTCCGACCTGCCCTGGGCGGGCCTGCAGGTCCTCTGGCCTGGGGTCCAGCCACCAGCCACGCTTCTGCCTGCCCTCCCCTCTGCCAGACACGATCATAAGGAGAAAATCCCGCCCCGCACGGGGGTTCTCCTTGGAAAGAGGCCTATAGGAAGGGCCGAGGCTGGCTTTCCCAGCGTTAGGAGCTGGGAAGGCACCGTGAGATAACCGAGCCGAGCGCTCCACTCACCAGGTAAAGAAATAGGTCCCCAGTATACTGGAGGTGGTGGTGGTGGTTTAGTTGCTAAGTTGTATCCGACTCTTTGTGACCCCATGGACTGTATCCCACCAGGCTCCTCTGTCCATGGGATTCCCCAGGCAAGAATACTGGAGTGGGTTGCCATTTCCTTCTCCAGGGGATCTTCCTGACCCAGGAATC
>SJYC01020444.1:0-14141 GCA_006408675.1 Madoqua kirkii | reverse complement strand
CGGGGATGCTCCCCTTCCTCACGCTGGTCCCCTTCTCCCCGTCCACAGCCTGTGCACAGCCCCGGTCGCCTGTTGGCGGGTTCCCTCTGCCTCCTTCCAGGAGCTGGATGTGGGCCCTGTAGGTCAGGAAGAGTCGACAAGCCTGGCGCTGGATGCTGAGGGGAGGCTGAAGCGGGCCTGACAATCACTGGGGCGCTGGGCTCACCCCAGAGCAGACCCCAGGGGACAGCAGGACTTCTGGGCGAAGCCACGGCCTGCTCTGCAGGGGCCGGGGCTGAGAGAGGGGGCCCTGAGCCCACAGACGGTCAGGGTGACGCCCGTGTCTCCCAGGAGGACGAGCCCAGGCGGCTCTTCCCAAGGGCAGGCAGTGGGGATGCTGAGCCCGTGGACGGGCGCCGGGAGGGCTCCTCTCCCTTTCGCACGCCAGCCCGCCCCCTCAGCCTGTGGGGAGCTGGCCTGGGCTGCCAGCAGTGCGCGGAGCCCCCCGGGCCTTGGTCGGCCAGTCTGGTGCTGCGGGTCCACGTGGGGAGGGCAGTCGGGCCCACGTGGGGCTCATTCGACTGGCTTCCCTCCTCCCAGTGACCGGGCCCCAGCGGGTTCCAGTCCCAGCCACTGAGCCTGCAGCCCAGCCCCACCGCTCCCGAGGGACTCAGATCCAAACCCGCTGGAGAAGCTGCTCAGAGCTGTCTTGGCTTCTCAAAAAAACTGGAGAGAACAAAGAAGCTAACTTACCAGTTACCATGGAAACCACCCAAATTTAAAAGACTAAAGCCACAGTTCAATATCAAAAACCCTCTTTTTTCCCCACTCTTCAAAACACACACTCCCAAACCCCACTGGACCACATTAGTCTGATGAGATGGGCAGGTGTTGGGGGGGCAATGAGAAAAAGGATTCAGAACCCCAGGGGCCCACATGGAGATGAGGCTCCCAGAATTAGTTCTGAGGGCTTAAATTAAAGCACCAATAAACATCTGAAATGGGAAAGACCTAAATCCTCGGGCTCTACTGCAGAGGAGACCAGATAGAAGCTTTTCGCTGGATTAAAAGGGAGAGAAGATATGCAGGTGGGAGAGGGGCCGATGAGCCAGCTGGGCACTCGTGCCCGGGAAGGCCCGCGGCCGCTGCTTGGTCCAGAGCCCCATCCCTGGGCTCGGCCGCCGCTCCGGCCTCAGCCTGTCCCATGCCCCTGCCGTCCGCAGGCCCAAGAGCTGAGGACGCAGTGCAACACATCCAGCATTCCTGGGGCTGGTGTGGGTCTGTGGGGACTGAACCAGTTTTCTGTTATGTGGAGGCCACTGCTGAAACGCCAGGCCCACTCCTGTGGGGACAGGCCTCCCAGAGACTCAGCCTAGTCCCAGGGACGTGCCCTGGCGGGTCCCTCGGTATAGCTCTTCCCTGCAGGCAGGATGAGCCTGCAGGACAGGCTGTGCCCCCTCCGCCTGGGAGTACTCCCCTGGCTGGCCCATCCTGGAGGCTCAGGCATGTGGTCTGAGCAGGACGAATCTCGCCCCGAGTTCTGGCTTCCCACGTGGCGCTAGAGGTAAAGAACCTGTCTGCCAGTGTGGGAGAGGTAAGAGGCTGGGGCTCGATCCCTGGGTCAGGAAGATCCGCTGGAGGAGGGCATGGCACCCACTCCAGTATTCTTGCCTGGAGAATCCCATGGACAGAGGAGCCTCGCAGAATACAGTCCATGGGGCCACAGAGAGCCAGGCGTGAGTGAAGGGACTTGGCACACGTGCAACTCGATTCCAGGCGGGAGGCTAGCTTGGCCACAGGGACATGTCAAAGGCAAGTGACATGTCCTTGGATGCTGGCCTGGAGTTCCGAGGGGATGCCCTCCCTCCTCTCAGGACGTGAACCTGGATAAGTGTCCTGGGGTCTCCCTCGAGCCCATGATGGGGCACATCCCCCTAGAAAGAGCTGCCACCACTCAGGAGCAGTGCTGAGACACGTGGTCCTGGCTAAAGCTTTGCCTGAAGCCCGTCCCCCCGCCTCCAAACGTTTTAGTTGTTTGGGCCGAGACATTCTCTACTGTGCTCAAGCTAGCTGGCTTGGTTTCCCATCGTCTGCTCCTGAGAAAGCTTTCTGCTCGGTACAGATCTCAGCCCCTGGGCCTGGCATTCAAGGCTCATTGCCACCTGCTCCTTTCCCCTTTTATCTATAGCCCCCTAACTGCTCCACACAACTCCTCCACTCGGCACACTCAGCCAGCTGGCCTTTTCCAAACACACTGTGGGCAACCCGCCCTCCAGGGTGTCGCTTACAACACTGTCCCCTCCCAGAGAGCTTGTCCTGTCTAAGAGCTGAGTACTCAGTACTACTCAATACTCAGCACACTGAGTACTCAGCATACCCAGTAGTACTTAGATAAGCAGAGTATATTAGATTAGTACTAAGTGCTAAGTACTCTTTATCTCCCAAGGCCCTTCACCCTCTTTCCGGAAGACATCCTTGGAAGCCTCCTCTGTGTGTTCCCCTGACTGCCTGGGTCTCTTATCTGGCCCGATGAAACACACCTGGCTTCCCAGGTGGTCCATGAGCTCCGAGCATCACCCCCTTGGCTTGGTTCAGCAGCTTCCTGGAACCTCTTCCTGTTCCAGCAAGGGAACCGTGTCCATGCAGAGACGCCCGTCCCCGGGCCCGAGCCCTGCCCTGCTCAGGCCGTCAGGAGGATGCACTGTATGATGCTCATTTCCACACTTGGTCCCACAGCAGCCCCATGAGGTAGGAGCTTCTGACCCACTTTAAAAGCGGAACCATGAGATCCAGAGCAATTCTGTGACTTGTCCAGGGTCACAGGTTCCTGCACTCACAGACTTGGCACCACAGACCCAGGACTTCTGACCCCCTGGCTCATTCCTCAGGTGGAAGACAGACCTGAATTTACTGGGGGCCCCGTGGGGTATGAGCACCCCCTGCAGAGCCCAGGGGGCCCTTGCTCTCCTATCATGGACCCAGCAGACTGGGTACCAGGTGGAGGTGGATTCTCAGCAGCCAGAGTCTGGCCAGCCTCGTCCTGACCACGTCAAATCCCAGAGGCCCGGTGGAGGGGTCGTGTCCCTCCAGATGAACAAAATAAATTCATGGAAGTGTTTTCACAAGGGCGTTTTTCCTCTGCTGGTCTCGCTTCCGTGAAAAACACAGACTTGAAGGTAAACAGTCTTGGCCGCTGTGAGGGAGCAAACAGGCTTCGCTGCCCATCCCCAGCTCCGACAGCTCCGCTTCCCCTGCCCCTCTTTCCGGCACCACCCAGTGTCCCCAGGAAGGCCCGAGGGCCTAGTTCCAAGGGTGGCGGATGTCCCCCAGGGACAGGCCACGGGAACACCTGGAGCTCAAGAGACAGCGCCTTGTTTAACACATCATCAGTCAGCACGCTTGGGTCCCTGCCCTCTGAACTCTCCCTGCTCCCATCAGACCCGATCCAGTGGCCTGAGGGAGAAAAGGGGGGGCCCCTGAAACAAAGGGTGCTGTTAGGTTAAATCGGAGGCTCGATCCTGAAGGGAAAAGTAATCCGTGGACTTGAGCCGCACTTCTTACTCCCAGACCCTGGAATTTGCTTGTAAACAACGCATTGTCATCTTGATTTTCAGCTTCTTGAAACTGAGCACTCTGCTAGGAAGGGTTTGTACGAACATCTCTAACTGCAGAGGGCAAATCGCGAGGAATTACTCTCTTTATTTACGCTTCACATGTTCTACTTGCAAAATGCTCCAGCATCCATTTCACTTTCGTCTTGGGTTTTTTCTTCTCCCCAAGATTCTGGTGGGGGTGCACCCTTCCAGTGACTCCTGGGGAGGGACCGGAGGAAGACAGCGCTGGAAAGACCCGCACTCGGGCACCTGCAGGTTCAAGGTGCACGTGGAGGTCAGCACCATGGTGGGCGGCGGCGCTGGTCACGATCCTTCACTCGTCTCTGCTGGCATCACACACCCGCTCCCTGGCCACAGGCTCCCAGCATCCTCGGTCTGCTAAATCCGCGGCTGAGCACGGGACTGGCTTTGCCCTCTGGCAAGCGGCTGGAGGTGGCCGTGCGCCAGTTTGCAGCCCGGGCGGTTGGAGGCGGCACGTGTTTCCTCCCGTCCTGGTGCACGTCTGCCATCGTCAGAAGAGAAGTGTCTCCTGACCGCTGCCGCCCTTTAATCCTGGGACCCAGAAAGGACGTGTGGGGGGTCAGAGTTGCCCCTGTTGACCTGTAGACCCTCAGAGAATAAATGATAGCAGCTGTAATGCTCAGAGTTTTGAGACGCTTTGTTGGACACAGCACTTCAAGGCCATTGCTGAGTGATGTATTTAGCAGAAATTCTGTAGACAGCAGGTGATTAATAAACGATACCCTTCCCGGTGTGTTTATTTCCTGCAAGTTTACTGAGCATCTGTGCTTTTGCCAAGCACTGTGATTTGTTAGGTAATGGGGGTACAGAAAACAAGCATTAGTAAAATAATAATAATGTTGAAAGATTGTTTCCTTGGTTATTGTTGGCCGTGACGGTCTTTGCTGCTGTGTGGGGGCCGCGCTCTGGCTGCGATGAACGGGCTTCTCATGGCGCTGGCTTCTCTTGGGGAGACGGGGCCCGGGCGTGCGCCTCCGCAGCCATGGGTGCTGGTCAGTGGTGTGGGTCACCCCCTCGAGTCCAGGCTCAACAGTTCTGGCCCACGGGCTTAGCTGCCCCCCTTTTGTGGAATCCTCCCAGGCCAGGGATCGAACCCATGTCCCTTGCATTGGTAGGTGGATTCTTAACCATTGGACCCCCACGGAAGTCCAGTAATGAGCATTTATTAAAGATTTACCAGAGTCCAGGTACCATGCTCAGCTCTGTATATTATCTTATTGAAATTTCCCACCTTTCTATGGAGAAAATGGTGAGATTAAGCCTCTGAGAGTGTAAGGGACCTGCTGCAAATCATGACTGGAAAGACCCAGCTCCTGTCCTCTGGAGCTCACCGTCTGGCAAAGAAGGATGCTCGCCGGCAAACACTCGGGCGCGCCGGCCAGTGCGACTGGTCTCTGCCACTGTCTGAGCCTGGACGCTGTGCTGAGGCAGCAAAAGGCAGACTGGAAGTTTGGGCAGGAAATCCTTTCCTCCTGTGCTGGCAGAGCTGAGCTGTTAGGAAGCTGGGGGTGGCGAGGTTACAGCCTGGCACCATATGGCATGAAGGTGAACGTGAGCCCCGTAGGCTCAGGAAAGCCCTGTGTTTGGAGCTATAAAGGCTCAGAAGGAAGCTTCTGGGACTCTGGGTCCAGCTCTGCCACAGGCGTGTGGCATGGCCTTCAGCCCACCCTTTGCCCACTTCAGGCCTCAGTGTGCTCCTCTGTAAAATGGGCTGGGGCATGCGGTTGGGTGATCTCAATGGGGGTTTCCATGTCAGCGATGTAGGGAGCTTTGGATCCCTGCTTTGGAAGGAGAGTGTCTTCTTTGTCATCTGCCAGGGTGGAGGGGAGTATAGAGGAGGAGTGAAGATGCTCTTTTGGAAACTGTTAAAAGCAGTCCAGGCAGGCTCACGTTTGTTTGATGAGAGACTTTGTTGACTGTGGCCTTTTCCGCTGAAAACTGGCCAGAGAGTGGACTTTTAGCAACAGCGTGTGGGGTGTGTGTGTGTGTGTGTGTGTGTGTGTGTGTGTTGTGGGCTTTAGCTTTTCAAGTGGAGGGATCATGAGCCCGACACCAGCTCCCCTTTACCGAGCGACTATGAGGAGCCACACGCGCGCTTCTCTCCGTCCGCCTTGCATTCAGCAAGGAGGAAACTGAACTCTTCAGGGCCTCCCCTGCCGCCTTCTCTCGTTCAGGAGTCTCTCCTCATAGGAGAGGTGCTCTTCGTGGCTCCATCAACTCAGGCGAGCTCTGAACGTCTCTGAACCTCATTTTCCTAATCTGCAAAATGGGCATGTGAAGGCCTTCCTCACAAGTTTCTGGTGAGGGCCACGCCGAGTAACATGAGAGCTACTGGGGCATAGAAGGCGCTGGATGCAAGTCAGCATCCCACTCAACGCGCAGACAATCGTGTTAAAATAAAATCCTCTTCAGAGACACTAATTCTATCTCTTCCCAGAGACTTTTATTTGGTTTTCACAGTGACTTTACTTTGCTCAGTTCAATTCAAATCACAGAATCATAGAACATCAAAGCTCAAAAATCACCCAGTCTCTGCCACCCCAGTCAGTTTTAGACTTCTCTTTTCACGAGTCTAACCAAACAGCCCCTTTTCCTAACTGAGCCTTACGGAGAAGCCCAGTGAATGGGACACAGAAGGGCTGAACTGTCCTGCTGGAGGCGGGGGGCTGGGTGACCCAAGGGGTGACGCCCTGCCCAGTGGGCACCCCTTCCCTTAGGCGGGACACGTTAAGCTTCTGAGGATCCTCGCCCGGCGCTCTTCAAACTCCATGAAGTCAGTCTGCAAGCTCGTGGCGCACCGTCTGGTTCACGCCAGTTCGTTTCAGTTACATAAGCATCTAGTGTCTGTTGGACCGAGATGTAAAAATGTCTCACTGCAACTTGCCATCAAAACATGGCAAAGCCAGTCACCCCAGTCCTTTCGCTTCACGTTCTGGGAAACAGAGCCCAGAAGAGGGAAGTCCCATGAGGAAGGGGTGCACTGGAAGAACACAGGTCCCGGGCTCTGGGCTGCCAGCGCTGGTCCAGGGGGCAGTTGCTGCGCACGCACGGCCGTCCTCTGTTCGAGGCGAGGAGACTGAGGCTCCTGTTGGGAAGAAATAAGGCTGCAGGGCCTTCCTGGCAGTCCAGGGGTGAGCGCTCTGGGCTTCCGCCTCGGGGTGCGGGTTTGATCCCTGGTCGGGGAACTGAGCTCTCCCCTGCGCCGCCTGGCAGACAAATAAGGAAAAATAAGGCGAGGGCACAGGAGAAGGCAGAGCGTGGTTCAGCCCAGCCTGGGGCCTCTGAGCCTGCACGTCCCTACGGCCCTGCTGCCTGGGCAGGGAGGGCCATCTGGAGCCCAGACTTGATGGAGGAGCCAATGGAGGAGGAGGGGACCCCGGGCTCTATGATGTGGACAGTGAGGTCAGACAGAGGAGGAGGGGACCCCGGGCTCTATGATGTGGATGGATGGACAGATGGGGGAGGAGGGACCCTGGGCTTTATGATGTGGACTGAGGGGTCAGACAGAGGAGGAGGGGACCCCGGGCTTTATGACGGCTGGACGGGCCTGGCCCTGGGAGCTCAGAGGCAGAGGGGCTCCCGGGGGGACGCAGCCCTCACCGGCTTCTGCTGGTCAGGAGGGCGGTACTCCAGGCTGGAGCTCGGGTGACCTGCCTGCTGCACCCGGCGCCCTTGGTGCCACTCCAGAAACCACAGGGAGGGCGGGCGAGCGAGGGCAGCCCCGTCTGGCGGCAGCCTCAAGGCTGTGGGCTGCACTGAGTGAATGAGCACCCCAGCCCCCGCAGACTGCTGGCCGGATGCCTCCCTGGCGACCGTGCCCGGGACGCTCAGGCGGAAGGCACCGGGCCTGCAGTCAGGCCTGACCTCTGCTTTCCTTCGTTGCGCTCGTTTCCTAGACTCGGCCCCTCCCGCTCCCCCGTCCTCCTGGCGTCCCCAGCCACTGTGTTCCCGTGTCTCTCTGTCTGGACGCCCCAGCCTCTCTGCACGGACAGTTCTGTCTCCCTCTGTGGGTCACTGTCTCCACTTTCCCTCTCTCTGCTGTCCTTCCCGCCTTTTCTTTTCTTAAGTAATTTATTTATTTCAGATGTGCTGCGTCTGCCTCGCTGGGAGGCCCCTTCTCTAGCTGCTGCGGCCGGGTCCACTCCAGCCGAGGGGCTCAGGCGTCTCCTTGGAGGGGCAGGGGCCTCACTAGCTGCTGCCCCTGGGCTCTTGAGCACAAACAGCAGTCACAGCTCGCGTCCGCAGCTGCTCCACACCGTGTGGGGTCCTCCCGGCTCAGGGATCGAGCCCGCGTCTCCTGCCCTGGCGAGTGGGCTCTTCATCCCAAGCCAGCAGGGAAGCCCTCCTCTCATATCACCAGGGGCAGAGCTGGCTGTTCTGAAGACACAGCGGCTGAGCCCTTGCTGACCACACCCCAGCCCCACAGGGCAGTGGCCGAGAGGGAGGAGGCCCTCGGGGCAGGGCCCGTGACCCACGTGTCCCTTCTCCACAGGAGCAGGACGGCCGTTCACGGCTGCTTTCTCCACAGGAAGCTTTCACAGGGCGCTGCCAATTAACGGCAGCCTTCTGCGCCTGGACGGGCAGCTCTGGGACACCATCCGGTTCTAGAGAGGACTGAAATGCCCACGCTGGGCAGGCATTACTAGAAACACCGAAAGCAATTTCCCCTCAGCGTTCACAGCCCCTCTCACAGCTCTGGGAGGGAAGCCAATATTGTCCCCATCCCATTTTGCGGATGGGGACGCTGAGGGCCAGGGATGCCAGTGAAGTGACTTCTGGAAGTCACACAGGTTGTTCAGAGCAGAGCCAAGACTTGAGTCCAGGTCTCTTGACCCTAAACCTCGGTGCTCTGAGTGTGAGGCCTGTGGCAACAGAAGCTTCCAGAACATGCTGGCAGGAGAGTAAGGGGGTCGGATGCAGACTGCCTGGCGCCTCCCAGGTGGCACCGGTGGTAAGGAACCCGCCTGCCAGGGCCTGAGACCGAGACGCGGGCTCCGCCCCTGGGGCAGGAAGACCCCCTGGAGGAGGGCACGGCAGCCCACTGCAGGGTCCTTGCCTGGAGAACCCCATGGACAGAGGAGCCTGGCGGGCTAAGTCCGTGGGGTCACAGGGTCAGGACGCTTAGAACTGGGACTGCCTTCCTCCTCTGGGTCCCAGGGTCGAGCGAGGGAGCGCCAACGTGCGGGCGAGCCGCCCTGCCGCTGGAGGCGTCGCTCCTGTGTGAGCCGGCTCCGCGGCAGCGGACGGGAGCGGTTGGTGGCGGATCCCTCCCAAGGCGGAGCGCTGAGGCCAGAGGCCAGGCAGGCAGGCCGGCCGCGGGCGGCGGCTCATCCCGGGAGCACTCCCAGCGCTTCTGCGGGAGTCTTGATTCAGGGCTTCCGGCTGATCTTTGGTGGGCCAAGTGGGTTACGGGGACCGATGAGGGGCGGCAGTGGCGGGCAGCACCCCCGCCCAGTGCTTCGGGTGGCTGCCGTCGTTTCTCGTCAGTCGTGACCAACTCTTTGTGGCCCCATGGACTGTAGCCCGCCAGGCTCCCCTGTCCATGGGATTCTCCAAGCAAATACTGGAGTGGGCTGCCATCTCCTTCTCCAGGGGATCTTCTTGACCCAGGAATCGAACCCACGTCTCCATCTCGTTCACTGGCAGGCAGATTCTTCACTGCTGAGCCCCCAGGGAAGCCTGCCTGGCGGGCATATCAGGAGAACACACTTCGGAGCGTCAGGAGGCTGTTTTTCCCCAGCTCAGCCTATCAGTAAGCAGTGCTGGAGTTGGATTGGCCCTTGTGCTTTTTATTGTGATGGTGACATCCTTCACCAATACCCGTCAGGAAACCTTGGAGAAGACGAAGGTCTATTACTTACAGGACCTGGAGATTACACAGCAGTGAGGCTTGTGGCAGGAGAGCTTTCACTTTTATTGGGGTCAAGGCTTTCGTGGGCTCTTTATTGGCGAATTTAAAACGTAAGAGTGAGAACTCCAAGCGTGGGAAGAGAAAAAACAAGTGGCCCAAATGGTCAGGAATGGGAATCAGCGAGATCTCTGACACAAAGGAGCCTGGGGGGAGGAGCAGGGAGGCGCTTTGTCAGGTCTGGGGCTGGCTCCGTCTCTCTGGGAGCACCATCACTGAGACCGTCGCCTCAGCAATCACCGGCACTAGGCGAAGCAAAGAAGCAAAGGCAACTGGCAGGGTCTGCATGGTAGAGGCCCTCCACCACCGGAACCACAGGCACCGGGCACTCTCCCACATAGAGACCCTCCCTCTGCTGTCAGCGTTGAAGGGTCAGGGGAAGACTGTACTGAGGGAGCTGAAGCTGCTGGGTGGTGGGGATGGGGGCTCTGGCCCACGGCTGTCCATCCTGGGCATCTGGGCTGAGGGCAGCAGGCTCGCCTCATCTCATGCGCGCCGCACAGCTCTGGGGAGCACCGGCTCTCTTGTGCAGTGCGCAACATACACTCCTGTACGTGGCAGCCTGGTCTGGGAAGGAGATATGCCTGATTGAGGGGAAAACAGCTCAACACCTGACAGATCCTGGCTCTGAGAACCAAAAGACTGGTCTTGGTCCACTTCAGTGACCAGCTCAATTTCAGACTGAACTAACACACACTGAGCTCCCATTGAGCTTTCATGGTGGGTCAGTGGGTAAAGAGTCTGCCTGCGATGCAGGAGACCCAGGTTCGATCCATGGGTGGGGAAGATCCCCTGGGGAAGGAAATGGCAACCCATTCCAGTGTTCTTGCCTGGAAACTCCCATGGACAAACAGACGCCTTATTTTGCCTACAAAGGTGCGTCTAGTCAAAGCAATGGTTTCTGCAGTAGCCGTGCACAGATGCGACAGCCGGACAATGAAGAAGTCTGAGCACCAAAGAGCTGATGCCATCAGGCTGTGGTGCTGGAGGACTCCTGAGAGTCCCTTGGACTGCAAGGAGATCCAACCAGTTCGTCCTAAAGGAAATCAGTCCTGAATACTCACTGGAAGGACGGATGCTAAAGCTCCAACACTTTGGCCACCTGATGCGAAGAACTGACTCATTGGGAAAGACCCTGATGCTGGGAAAGGTTGAAGGCTGGAGAAGGGGACGACAGAGGATGAGATAGTTGGATGTTATCACCATCCAACTAAATGGCATCCGACTCATGCTGACTCAATGGACATGAGTCTGGGCAAACTCTGGGAGCTGGTGAAGGACAGGGAAGCCTGGTGTGCTGCAGTCCACGGGGTCGCAAAGAGTTGGACACGACTGAGCATTAGGGCAACTGTTATGAGCCAGCTCATAACCGAAGGTTCAGCTCATTCAGGCCTCCGCGTCTCCGTGTGCTCTCTGCTACATTGGCCAAACATTCATTTGTTTTGCTGCGCTGGGTCTTGGCTGCAGCAGCCAGGATCTTCGATCTCCCTGGTGGTTCGTAGGATCTTTAATTACGGCGTGAGATCATTTAGCTGCGGCTCCTGCGACCTGGTTCCCTGACCAGGGGCTGAACCCAGGCTCTCTGCACCGAGAGCGCCCGAGTCTTAGCCGCTGGACCACCAGGGATGTCTCTCTACTACACTTTGAATTAGAGGAAACGTACTTGCTTTATTGACGAAATGACCACATTCACATTTTCAACGCAGACGTTTCACTTTCCAAATGCAAAAGTCAGCTTTGTAGCCAAGTCGGCCTTGCAATGTAGGTTGCCTTTGTGTCTTTAAAGACAGCGACAGTCGAGTTGGTACCCAAGAGCTTTTGGGGGGGCCCTGTGGGTGTCTCTTTTCACACTTATGACCTACAGCCATCAGGCAGGTGCTCACGGTGTCCCTGGCCATCTGGCTCTCGGCCGGGTGGGGAAGGGCCAGTCTCGTTTCTTGTGTGAGTGGAGATGATCATGCCTGCTGCATCGTATCATGAGGCTTACATGAGATTGGAGGTGCTGTTTACTGAGTACCCCTGTGTACCAGATCTGTTGAGCCTTGGCATTCGTTAGCTCGTATGACCTGTCCCTGGCACAGAAGCCCCACGTCTGCTGAATGAATGAAGGGCGCCTCGCACAGGGCCAGCTTCTCGGGCAGGCCCCCAGGCCCCAGGCTTGGTTCAATGCTGTGCTGTTGCCGTCTGGAAATGTCTCATAATTTTTGAAGAGGAGACCTGCTTGTTTGACAAATGACTTTAATAAAGGTATTTAGTGAGCAGCTGAGCCAGGCCTCGTGGCTGTGCACAGGCTCCTCCGGTCACGCTGAGTGGGGTCACTCTTGAGTGGGGGCGCGCAGGCCTCTCCGGTCATGCTGAGTGGGGTCACTCTCTAGTGGGGGTGCGCGGGCTTCTTGTTTCAGCAGCGTCTCTCGGAAGCACGGCCTCCAGGGCGTGAGGGCTTGGGTCCTTGCAGCTCACGGGCTTAGCTGCTCTGTGGCAGGTGGGATCTTAACACCAGACCACCTCGGAAGTCCCTGCTTTTTTTTTTTCCTCAAAGGTAGGGAGTAGACTTAATACCCTTTGCAAAGCAGCTGTGGGCAAACGGGGAGCAAGAGAATGTTCACGCCCCGGGTCCGGGTAAGTTTCTAGGACAGGCCACCAGGGCAGGGCCCCTGGCTCCACACAGGACCTTGCGTTTCGATTTTGCACTGGGTCCTGCAAATTAGGCAGCTGGCACTGCCTCTCCGTAAGCCCTGTGGGGCACCCTATTCCGCCTTGTCATACCCATTCTACAGATGCAAACGCTGAGGCCCAGGGTGGTGAAATGACAGGCATGAAGTTTTCCAGCCTGCAAAGCACAGAGCAGGGCCCTGGCGTGGACTTGCGCCAAGTGCAGCTCATTTCACTGAGAGGGCGGCCTTGCTGCCGTGGCCTCAAGCCTGCGCTGGGCCTGGCCAGGACAGGTTACAAATCCCCAAAGTGGGGGGACCTTTCCCTCCAGCTCTTAAAGGTCGGGGTGTTGGAGGATCTCAGCAGCCTTTGAAAAAACTTCCAGTTTCTGACAAAGCAGTGAAAACGGCCGTCAGTCCGCCCACTCTGTTTCTTTCTTGTTCTGGAAGATGAGTGAATAGGAAACGGGGGAGAAACAAGGGAGACGAACAAATCCCGTGGGAAGTCAGCAGTGTCTCCCTTTTTAGCCTGTTCAAGGGGAGGGGGACATGGAAACGGAAAGCCCCCCACCCCAGGCCTGGGGCCTCAGGACGGCTGCGTCCACAGCTCTCCAACCAACGCTGGAGATGAGAAGTGTGGGACAAGCTGGTCCCCACCACCTAGAACAAAGGGAGGCTGGTGAGTCTTAGTCACTGCTATTTTCTGGCAAATTACCGGCCTTGGGAGCAGGACTGCTTGTAAAGTTCTCACTGCTCCAAGCTGGAGGCAGTGTATTCTGACGGAAGTGTTGAGCTGATGGGGCGTCGGGGCCTCTTGCGAGCTCGCGGTGCCTGAGCTGGGATCTTAGGTGCACCTGCGGTGGGCCCAGTGCTCTCCCAGCCCAGCTTTTATTCTCCTGGAGTGGTTTGCAGAAGGATGCTCAGAAGGGTTTATGCGAGCTCAGGATGGTGTGCATGGGTTCTTTGGAAAATAATAAAGTCCTCTGCTACTCCCAAGGCTGAGTGCATGTGATGGGGAGTCGTGGGTGGAAGGAAATTGCAACTGGATTGTTTTTTTTTTTTCAGCCTGAGAGGGAGGGTGTTGGAACAGACTCTGAAGGAGAGGAAATGCTCTATTCGCTCTTAATTCTGAGGTGGCTGGATTCACACACGGCACTCCAGCAGCTCAAGGCAGAAAGGGGACCTCAGGTTGCAGAGGAGAGTAGGTCTCAGGCTGGAGGCCCTTGAGGGTAAAAGGAAGCGGGGTGGGGGGTGGGGTGGGGAAGAGATCACACCTTCCTCTCTGCACTTCAGTTTACTCTGCTGTGAAATGGGTGGCAGAGCAGGAAACAGCTTGGACATTCTGGGCTATGGACCAGAGAAGGGGGCAGAGGATCGTTCACGGTCCTAATGTGTGCAAAGTGCAGCTAAGAGCCTCTTCAAAGACAGAGCCAGTGTCTTTCTTCCCATGGCCCTCGGGAGGCACACCAAAGAGGCAGAAGCCGTCAGAAGGCGCCACGAGCAGCTCTTTTAAGAATCAGTTCAGTTCAGCTCAGTTCAGTTCAGTTCAGTCACTTCCGACTCCCTGCGACCCCATGAATCGCAGCACGCCAGGCCTCCCTGTCCATCACCATCTCCCGGAGTTCACTCAGACTCACGTCCATCGAGTCGGTGATGCCATCCAGCCATCTCATCCTCGGTCGTCCCCTTCTCCTGCCCCCAATCCCTCCCAGCATCAGAGTCTTTTCCAATGAGTCAACTCTTCGCATGAGGTGGCCAAAGTACTGGAGTTTCAGGTTTAGCATCATTCCTTCCAAAGAAATCCCAGGGCTGATCTCCTTCAGGATGGACTGGTTGGATCTCCTTGCAGTCCAAGGGACTCTCAAGGGTCTTCTCCAACACCACAGTTCAAAAGCATCAGTTCTTCAGTGCTCAGCCTTCTTCACAGTCCAACTCTCACATCCATACATGACCACAGGAAAAACCATA
>SJYC01020443.1:0-13281 GCA_006408675.1 Madoqua kirkii | reverse complement strand
CTTTTGCATTCCAGTCCCATATAATGAAAAGGACATCTGTTTTTGGGTGTCAGTTCTAAAAGGTCTTGTAGGTCTTCATAAAACCATTCAATTTCAGCTTCTTCAGCATTACTGGTTGGGGTATAGACTTGGATAACTGTGATATTGAATGGTTTGCCTTGGAAACGAACAGAGATCATTGTGTCATTTTTGAGATTGCATCCAAGTACTGCATTTCGGACTCTTTTGTTGACCATGACGGCTACTCCATTTCTTCTGAGAGATTTCTGCCCAAAGTAGTAGATATAATGGTCATCTGAGTTAAATTCACCTATTCCAGTCCATTTTAGTTCGCTGATTCCTAGAATGTCGACGTTCACCCTTGCCATCTCTTGTTTGACCACTTCCAATTTGCCTTGATTCATGGACCTGACATTCCAGGTTCCTATGCAATGTTGCTCTTTACAGCATCGGATCTTGCTTCTATCACCAGCCACATGCACAACTGGATATTGTTTTTGCTTTGGCCCTATCTCTTCATTCTTTCTGGAGTTATTTCTCCACTGATCTCCAGTAGCATATTGGGCACCTACTGGCCTGGGGAGTTCCTCTTTCAGTATTCTATCATTTCCCCTTTTCATACTGTTCATGGGGTTCTCAAGGCCAGAATACTGAAGTGGCTTGCCATTCCCTTCTCCAGTGGACCACGTTCTTTCAGCCCTCTCCACCATGACCCGCCCGTCTTGGGTTGCCTCACAGGCATGGCTTGGTTTCACTGAGTTAGACGAGGCTGTGGTCCTAGTGTGATTAGATTTACTAGTTTTCTGTGAGTATGCTTTCAGTGTGTCTGCCCTCTGATGCCCTCTTGCCACACCTACCATCTTACTTGGTTTCTCTTACCTTGGGCGTGGGGTATCTCTTCATGGCTGTTCCAGCAAAGCACAGCCGCTGCTCCTAACCTTGGACGAGGGGTATCTCCTTACCGCCTCCGCACCTGACCTTCAATGTGGGATGGCTCCTCCAGGCCCTCCTGCGCCTGCGCAGCCACGGCTCCTGAGGTTGCTCCTCCCAGCCACTGGCCCTGGCCTTGGGCTCCAGGTGGCTCCTCAGGGTCACTGCCCCTGGCCTTGAGCGTGAGGTAGCTTCTCCCGGCCGCCCCTGACTCGGACGCGGAGTGTGTCCCCTCTGCTGCCCCTGACCTTGGACATGGGGTAGCTCCTTTCCGTCGCTAGTCTGACCTCAGACTCAGGGTAGCCCCCTCGGCCGGTCCTGCACCGTCGCAGCCTAGCACTCTAGGCTGCTCCCCCTGAACTCCGACGTGGAATAGCTCCTCTCGGCCGCGCTGAGTGGGCCGGCCCAGCTCTCGCAGCCGTATCACTCTCCCCTTAGTGATGTGCTTAATCCCAAACTCCTAATTTCTCCCTCCTCCGCCCCTGTGTCTTTGGTTACCAAAAGTTTATCTCTCTGTCTGTGAGTCTGTTTCTGGTTTTTAAATAAGTTGATCTGTATCATTTTCAAAGACTCCACATATAAGTGATACATATGATTTGTCTTTCTCTCTCCACTTCTGAACGTATGAGTTAGGATAAGATGTCAGAGTGACACCCTCAGTGGGACTTCCCTGGTGGTGCAGAGGTGGAGACTGTGCTTGCTGAGCAGGGGGCCTGGGTTTGCTCCCTGGTTGGGGAAATTAGGCCCCACATGCCCGTGTGGCGAAATCCAAAACAGACAAAACCCAACGCTACATACCTGTGGGTGGCAGTGAGCAAATGACGTTAATGAAAACATCGATTTTTTTCTGAATTTCTTCCTCAAGAAAGCCTCGCGTTCCCCCTCCTAGGCTCTTGCAGCTGAGGCTGACACAAACGTAGGGAAAAACTGGGATACTCACAGCCTTCAGGTGCTCCCGGGACCCCCTCCAGTTGCTGCCTGGGCCGCCTCGGCGTGGCCCCTCGCCTTACCATGACCCCTCGGGTTCACGCAGAGGCCTTGGAGTCTTGAGGAATGTCCCCAACAGTCCCCAGCACTGGCATAAATTGCTTCCTCACAGTGTCCTAAGGGGGCTCCTGGCGAGTCGGTTATATCCTGGCCTGCAGCGAGGTTCTGGGTTTTCAGAGGACAGGAGCAGCTGAGCTGCGACTCCGAGGAAGGAGGAGGGATCTTGGCTGGAGCGGGGAGATGGTGAGCGGGGAGGAGGAATATCTGAAGACACCCGGCTGTGGACACGGGGCCGGGGCTGGGGCGGGGCTGCTTAAGGGTCACAGAGCGGGGACCGCTCAGAGAGGGGCCTCACACAGCCCGTGGCCTGGGGTGCGCCCTCCAGGGTCCTTGTGACGGAGTCCCGGGGCCCCTTCCAGGAAGACACAGGAGTCTCCCCAGGAGCCCACAGCCGCGGGCAGGGTGAGAGCTCGGTGCCTAGCGCCTTCACATGTTCACGCTCGTGGAACAGGGCTCCCCGGTGGTCCAGTGGTTAAAGCCGCCGCCAGCCAGCGCAGTGGACCCTGGTGCAGTCCCTGGTCCAGGAAGATCCCACACGCCTCGGAGCAACTAAGTCTGGGTGCTACGGCTGCTGAGCCCGCGCTCCAGAGCCAGCAGCTGACGCCCCAGCACCCAGGGCCCGAGCCCTGTGATGAGAAGCCGCTGCGAGGAGAAGCCGCCGCGAGGAGAAGCCTCTGGACCGCAGCAGGAAGCTGGCCCCGCTCGCCGCTGCCAGAGAAAGCCCGCCACAGCAGCGCAGACCAGCGCAGCCGCAAGTGAGAGAATCAGTCGCAGAAATGCATTTGAGACTTGCAAGGGGCCTACACGTTTTCCATTGGCCTTGCTGCTTTATCATGAAAGGGAACGTTCCCTTTAACGGATGGGTAAACAGCCATCGTGAGGTTACTGGCCGTGGCAGCCTAGAGGTGGAGCAGGATCTGCACATTGGCGTCTGACTTGGTCGTCTTCTAGAGCCTAACAAAGTGAGGGGATGGGGCTAGGCGACCTCCAGGGTCCCTCCCCGTCCACCCTCAGAATGGCCGATGGGCTGCTCCGCCAGCTTCTTGTGACGTCTGCTGTCACACAGGGCAAGGGCACAACCTCGTGGCAAACAGGCGGCTTTGTAAAAGACGACCCTCTCAGGCCAACTGCCCTCCTTCTGGAGATCTCGAGAGCCCGGGAGAAGCCAGGCCAGGGCCGTCCCGCCTGCGGTCGGGGGAGCAGCTGCCGGCCGGGGGTCCCTGGGGCCCTCCCTCTGAGCCAGCCCTTCAGCCTGCTCGTCCTGCTAGTGCCAGATGGGGGGGGCTCGCCTCCTCCGGCCGCCCCAGGCCGCCCCGGCACAGGCCGGCTTCTCTTCACGGCCAGAAACGCCAGAGGCTCGGAGGACGGAAACCAGGCCTCCAGCCCTTCTCTGTGCGGTAACGCCGCGGTGTCATAAAGCGGGGTCGACCCAGACAGAGCAGGGAACCCCAGGCTTGCCTTGGCTTGACTCAGTGCCTGCTTGAGTGGAGGGCAAAGATGAGCCACAGGGGGTGGTATTTGAGGGTCACCAGGTCAAGGCGAGAGGAGCTGGGAGATCGGGACTGACCTATCCGGACGATGTAGAAAATGGCTAACAGCCCGTCAGGCAGCACAAGGAGCCCTGCTCAGGACCCTGCGCCGCCTGGACAGGAAGGGAGGCCAAAGAAGAGGGGAGACTGGCACACGAGCCGCTGGCTCACTCTGCCGGACAAGAGACACCGACTCGGCACGGGGAAGCAGCCACACCTGTGTGCGCTCACGCGCGCAGCCGGGTCGGTCACCTTGCAGCCCCGGGACTGGAGCCCGCCAGGCTCCTCCGCCCACGGGACTTTCCAGAAGCCTCTGTTCACGGCATTCTCTAGGCAAGAATACTGGAGTGGGTTGCCATGTCCTGCTCCAGGGAATCTTCCTAACCCGGGGATCCAACCAAGGCCCCCTGCATTGGAAGCCGAGTCTTTGTCATCTGAGCCACCAAGGAAATCTGTAAAGCAACTATACTCCGATAAAAATTAACTTAAAAAATTTATATGAAATTTTTTTTCTTTACCTTTTTTTAAAAAAGGAATCACCAGGCCATTGTTGAAACAAACAAGCCGGGTAAGTTGACCGGGGGGGCTGGGGGCACTCTGAGCGGCAGCACCAGGGGTCGGAACAGGGCTGGGAACCCCTGTGACCACCTCTCCTGGGCAGATGAGCCAGCAGGCGTGGAGCACTTACCTCAGGCCACAGTGAGCGACAAGGGGACCGAGGTTCCCTGGAGCCCTCTCGCGGCCAAGGCCAGCACCCTGTGCTCACGGCCAAGGCCAGCACCCTGTGCTCACGGCCAAGGCCCGCACCCTGTGCCCGGAACCTTGTCTGACTTCACGTCTGGCGCCAGCTCGGGAAGCCCCGTGCTCTGCTCACATGGGCCCAGAGTCCCCGCCATGACTCCAGGAAACCTGAAACTGAGAATCACGCACACGAGCTTGTCCCCCTCTGATGGTGACGGCTCAGCCCCGGCCGGCTCTGGGTTCTCGGAGCTCCTCCACCGAGAAACGGGCCAGGGGGCAGGCTCCCAGTGTCTCTGCGAGTTTCTCCAGGCCGGGAGGTCACGGCCCATCTGGGGCCTCAGCTGCCTCGGCCATCAGGATCGTGGGGCCCCTGGCGTCTCCTGGAGGGTTTACCCTGTGCCCGCCCACCCAGCTCCAGACACAGCCATGCCACCAGTCAGCGTTCACCGCCCCTCATGAGCACAGAGAGGTTCACACACCACCGCAGAGCGGCAGAGGGAAGGCAGGCGAGGGAGGGCGGCCGCCTGCCCACGCTGCTCAAGGACAGCCAGTCGGCAGGCCCGGCAGGGTGGCAGAGCCAACAGCCCGCTCCCAAGTCCACGCACGGCTCCCTGCAGCCAGGCCACCCGCCCTGCTCACTCCCGGGACGTGTCACCCCATTCAGAAGCCCCCACCCCATTCACGGGTCGGGGGCGGGGAAGGGCTGGCTGTCGGCCCCCACGCCCCACCCACGGGCGCGCACAAGCTGGGCCAATCAGATTCTCGGGGCCCTGACTCCCAGGCTGAGTGACAAGGACAACTCGAGTCGTCTCAGTTCAGTGCTCAGTCAGTCGTGCCTGACGCCCTGCGACCCCACGGACTGCAGCACGCCAGGCTCCCTGTCCATCACCGTCTCCCGGAGTTCACCTAAACTCCTGTCCACGGAGGCGGTGACGCCACGCAGCCGTCTCATCCCGTGTCGTCCGCTCCTCCTCCTGCCTTCAGCCCTTCAGTCATCTCAGCGACGGCCCTCGAAAGCTCCTGCTGACGGAGTTCTCTGAACCTGCTTTGTCTCTGGCTTTTCCTCCTCCACCGTGGGCCGTGCAATTCCCTTCCAATAAACCGCTCTTTCCTCCAGCTTGTTAGCCAGAACTAGGTTCTGCGGTTCCAGAGCGCGCTGGGAATAACCGGGCAGAAAAGCCTTCCTTTTCACTGCGTGTACCTTTAGTGGACCCAGACAGGCCTGCATTCCAACGCGAGCTCTGTGCCTGCTGGCGACGGGGTCCTGAGGAAGGGACCTCACGTCTCTCCTCGGATCTTCAGCTCTCATCTGAGAAAGGCTGGTACGACCGTGTGGAACAGGGGAAAGGAACCACAAGGAGGGTTAAAGCAGACGCAGAGGACGGGCAGTGAGTGAGCGCGTGCCCTTGGCCGCAGGGGTGGACGGCGCTCGTGCCCAGGCCTCGCCCCTGCCCCGTCCGCGTCCTCTCTGTGACGGTGCCGTGCCCTCCTCCTTGAGAATGGGAGGCCCTTCCCTTCACTCTGGGCTCCACCGCGTGCTTCGGCCAAGGGGACGACGGCAGACGCGGGTCCAGGCACCTGATACGGGCTTGCAGGCTTGGTCTTGCCTTCCGGGGCTACTGCCGCCACCTTCGGATGGGCGTACCCAGGTGAGCCCACTGGTCTCAGCCGGAGGATGAAAGAAACTCAGGGCAGAGCCGTGCCCTACTGAGTGCAGCCCAGGTCAACCAGCCGAGGACTCAAGGGAGCCCAGCCGATGCCAGTGGAGCCCGTCAGGTTCAGCCTGGGTCTGCCAGCCGCCCGTGACTCACAGACATAGAAAACCATGCATGGACTCCCCCGATCGTCCAGCGGTTAAGAATCCACCTGCCAGTGCAGGGGACACAGGCTCGACCCCTGGTCCCAGAAGATTCCTCTCGGGGCAGCTAAGCCCGCTGCCATGGCTACCGAGCCTGCATTTGCAACTGTTGATGCCTCCTCGCCCCGGAGTCTGTGCTCTGCAACAAGAGGTACCATCACGATGAGAAGCCCGTGAAACCACAAGCAGAGAAAGCCTGCACGCAGCAAGGAGACCCAGGGCTACCAAACAAAAATGAAGTGTGAAATATTCAGTATTCATGATTGCTATTTTAAGCCGTTGAGATTTGGGATATTTCGTTTTATAGCAATGAATGACTGATACGCAAATAGGTACATGGACGTAAAACAGACATGGCCTTGGTTATGGGGGACTGGATGGCGGGACAGAGGAAACTGAGGGACGCCTGAAGAAACGGCGAGGAAACTGCTCTTGAGGCTAGAAGGACGGCAGTTCACGTCAGGTAATGCTGAATCATTTGGGAAAACTTATCTGTAGAAACTTAAGGAGCAAAGTGTGTATCAAATGAACTCTTGGACTCAGGCAAAGGGGTATCTCAGCAGATTATTGAAAGCATCAGCTGGCTTTTACGTCTGCGTTTGATAAGTCACTACAAAAAAAGAGACGCGCTCACAGAGTAACTGTGCAGTCTGCAAGGAGCGTCAGGGAGACGGAGTCAGGATCTGCCCCCTTGCTGCGGCTCCTGGCCCGTGGAGGAGAGTGGGGCTAAGACAAAGGAGCCCACACAATCTTCAGAGAGAGTTATAGTGACACAAGGACTCCCCGCCTGAATTAAAAGATGAAAAGGAACCTCTGCGGAGGCCCCGAACTCGGGCTTACCCGCTCTGACGCAGTGACCGTGGTGCGTGTGCTGGGCAGGGCCGGCGACCGTGGCCTCGGCTGGAAGCCTGCAGGGCCCACGCCTGGCCTCCGCGGCCGGAGGTCTGGGACCTACATCTCCCCGCTGCCACCTAGAAGCCATGTGACCCCAGGCACATCCCTGAACTTCCTTTATTTTTAAGCTTAAACAATTTTTAAATTTTTTTTTTTAATGGAAGGATAATTGCTTTACAACATCGTGCTGGTTTCCGCCAGGCACCGCGGAAGTCGGCCGCAGGTGGACACGCGCCCCTCTCTTGACTCCCCTCCCACCTCCCGCCCCCTCCCAGCCGCCCGAGGCGTCACCGAGCCCCGGTTCACACAGCAACCCCCCACCGGCCGTCTGCGCCACGTGCCATTCCACGCTGCTCTCCCGTCCGGCCCTCCCTCCCTGCCACTCCCCACCCGCTGTCCACAGGGCTGGTCTTCATGTCTGGGTCTCCCTGCATCCCGCCAATAGGTTACTTTCAAACCTTTTATTTCAAGAGAATTTTAGATTTACAAAAGACTTGCAAAGAGAGTTCCCACGTCCCCTTCACGCAGCTGCCCCGCTGGTAACATCTTTCGTTGCTGTGATACACCCCAAGGAAGGAAACACGGCTGGCAGTTACCGTCAGCAGAACTCCTGATTCAACTCAGCATCCCCAGCTTTTCCAGCACGGTCCGTCTTCCGTTTTGCTGTCTAATCCAGGGGAGCCTTTCGACTCCTCTCTGTCTTTACGACACTGTGCGACTTGTGGGACCGTAGTCTCCTGACCACAGTTGAGCGCAAGGCCACAGCAGGGGTGAAAATGGGCCACCAGGAGCCCCCGCTCCCCCTCCTTATTTCAGTTTCCTCATCTGTGAAGTGGGCGTGCTGGCTCGGTGCTTCCCTCGTCCTCCTGGGAGGGTTAAGTGATGGGTCCCTGAAGTACAGCGCTTAGGCGGGGCCTGGCATGGGGACCATGCACACACAGAGGTCACGGCAGTAGCCCTGGAGGCTGGTGGCGCCTTCCCAGGCCTTCTGGGAGCGTGGTTTGGAGCACCAGCCAGAGCCTTACCACGCACTTAGGACTCAGGTTCCTTTGTAACCCCTGGCAGTCAGGTGGGGGACAGCCATTCCTAGATACCATCCCCGAGGCCCAAGGGCCCCTCCCTGCCCCGCGAACCACCCAGGGCACGGGGTGATGGCTAGGGACTGGCTTTGAGTCAGGCAGGCTTGGATTCAAATCGTGACTTGAATGGGCTGGATAAGGGGCTTCCACTTAACCTCCTGTCATCTAACCAGGTTAGATGACAAAGGCCTGCTGGCTGCTCCTGGCTCTGGGCTAGGCACATTCACATATCATCTCTGAATCCTCCCAACAACTAACAGGATGGTTGTCTGCATCCCCATTTTACAGATAAGGAAACTGAGGCTCACAGCGTTTGAGTGACCAGAAGTCATACAACTAGGAAGTAATGAAGCCAGGATTCAGGCCTGTGCGCATCTGAACCCTGAGCCATCAGCTCCTCTTCTCACTGCAGCCGCATCTCTGAGTATCTGTCCTGCTGCGACAGCTGCAACTCCAGGTCCCCAGGCCTGGCTCGAGGCACTTCACGTATGTCAGTTAGCTAATAAACGCTTTTTGCTTTAATTGCTCAAGTGTCCCAGCTGGAAAGTGACAGGGGCAGGTTTTGAATCCAGACCATTTTCAGCCTGGGCCCCCTGCCCCACGATGGTGAACTTGGCAGACCGTCCAAATCCAGCATTTGCCCTCTTCAGCCTGAGCCCCGCCCCACGATGGGAATTTGGCAGGACTTTCAGCCTGAGAATGGCCCAGCAGGTGAAGAACCTGCCTGTGCCGCAGAAGACCCGGGAGACCCGGGTTCGATCCCTGGGTCAGAAAGATGCCCTGGAGAAGGAACTGGCAGCCACTCCAGTCTTCTTGCCTGGGAATCCCATGGACGGAGGAGCCTAACAGGCTACAGTCCGTGGCGTCGCAACAGTCAGACATGACTGAGCGCATAAACTCAACTCACACATCCCGGGGGGAGGGATGGGGACACAGAGCTGCCTCAGAAACGGGAGAAATAGGAAGGAAAACAGGAGCCCGGGAGAGGGTGCACCGCAGCGCGCCATCCAGGGCAGCCTAGGGCCCTCCCTTCCCGGTCACGACGCCACCCGGCAGTCCTGGCCAGGTGCCTGGTGCTGGCGAGGCTCCGGGGCACGGACTCCGTAGTGGGTACACGGCGGGTGCCAGCCGAGGCCGCCCTCGGGAGCCTCCTGTCACCTCTGAGTTCTGGAAGCATCTTCCGGGAAGGCCCTGATGGCCTGGCTGGGCCTTTCTGCAGAAACACCAGTGGGGGACGAGCAAGGGGTGGGGAGAACAGAAAGTACACAGCACGCGTGGCCAGGGCAGCAGGCCGCACAGCAGACGGGGGCAGAGCAGGCACACGTGGTGGGGCACGGACTCCGTAGCGGGTACACGGCGGGTGCCAGCCGAGGCCGCCCTCGGGAGCCTCCTGTCACCTCTGAGTTCTGGAAGCATCTTCCGGGAAGGCCCTGATGGCCTGGCTGGGCCTTTCTGCAGAAACACCAGTGGGGGACGAGCAAGGGGTGGGGAGAACAGAAAGTACACAGCACGCGTGGCCAGGGCAGCAGGCCGCGCAGCAGACGGGGGCAGAGCAGGCACACGTGGGCCCCGTGGGCCAGGCTGTGTGCCCACATGTGGACAAGCGCTTGCCAGTGGGCATCGAGCTGGGGGAGCCCGCAAGAGAACAGCGTGGAGAGGACACGGCCTGCCTGGGAATCATTGCGCGGGTCTGCATTGTGCTGGGAAGAGCCTGGAGCCTGGGTCTGTGACGACCGAGGCAAGGAGGCTGGGAGCTGCCGTGTGTCACGCTGGCCACGGGCCCTGAGGTGCCCTCCTCTGTCTGCCCCCCTCTCTGCCAGCTGCCCCAGGGCGGGGGTGCCACGGGCTCAGAACTGAGCTGCTTTGCCGAAGGACAGATAGCTGCCAATTGGAAGGGTGGGGTGTCTCACACAGGGTACTGCTCAGGATTGGAGGACGGGGGGCTTCCCCAGGCCAGCCTCCTGCACGCGGCCCCACCGGCTGTCGCCCTCAGCTCTGAGGGTGGGAGGGACCCTGATGTGGCTCAGGGTCTCGGGGGCTCACGCTAGCAGCAGAGGCTGCGGGGAAATCAACCCACAGCCTTGGGGACTTGGGGGCTTTAGGACAGGAACCCAAGACACAGAGGGAGGGCAGAAAGGAGCCGGTGCTTTGCGTAGTCTGCAGCGACTGCGCAGGGGAACACTGGGGAAAGCTTCAAAGAAGGAGGCTGAGAAGGGTCTTGAGGAACAGGAAACAGGCAGGGCGGGGGCGGGGACGGCGCTTGCTGGCCCCCCTGCACCCCCTCGCTTTGCCAGGAGACTTGCAGCTCCTCCCAGCCTCTGACCTGGGTGCCCTTGATACTTGACTTGACTGCTGGACGCAGCAGCAGGGCGCCAGTCCCCAGCCCAAGCAGCGTGAGGACGCACACGCGCCTCCCGCTCTGCTGGACACCGGCCTCCTCTGCGCGAGTGGCCTGGGCTGGCCTCCCGGAGGAGGGGACGCCGCGTGCAGCAGAGGCTGGTCACCCATCTGTCCCAGCTGAAGCCCCAGCAGCTGACTCACGAGTGAGCCAGTCAAGACAAAAGAGCTGCCTCACCCCACCCGGCTCCCAGACTCAGAGGCTGCGGGGACACACGCCTAAGCGCCGGTGCTGCGGCTCATCACACGGCATGACTGGGAACGAGAAAGCTGGCACACGCGCAGGATGGCGTCCGGGAAGACAAGGCTTGGAGGTGGGGCGTGTGGGGTGTCTGGGGTGGTGAGCAGCTCAGAATTTCTGGTTCCAAGGGAAGACCTAAAGTACCCCCAGAGCATCCAGCCAGGGGCTTTGGAGCCTCCGGAGCAGCTGACCTGGCCAGCTGCTGACTGATGGATCAAGTGAGTGTCTGGATTTCTGGTTCCAAGGGAAGACCTAAAGTACCCCCAGAGCATCCTCCAGCCAGGGGCTTTGGAACCTCCGGAGCAGCTGACCTGGCCAGCTGCTGACTGATGGATCAAGTGAGTGTCTGGCTGTCTGGCTCACTGGCCACCAGCCGGACCACTATCTGACGAGCTGACCAGTCGAATGCCTGCCAGGCTTGCAGACGAGCAGGCCAGGCTATCTGACGTCAGCCCGTTTCTGTCCCGTTTGCCTGTGGCCAGGCCTTTGAGACACCTATCAAAAGGCTGCTCCACCTTCCGGGTGGACCCTGCCCCTGGTGACTTCAGCACGTCACTCACGCCCTCCGTTACGAACTGAAAGCTTACGTCTCCCTCAGATTCACGCACTGGGGTCCTGACCTCCAAAGTGATGGTGCTGGGAGGTGGGAGCCTCTGGGAGGTGATTAGGTTACGAGGGTGGAGCCCTCGTGAATAGGATTCGTGCCCTTATAAAGAGGCCCTCAGAACTCTCTCTGCCTCCCTGTCACACAGAAATACGTGAGAAAACGGCTGTCTGCAACCCAGAGCAGGGCCCCTGCCTGAACCCACCATGCTGGCCCCTGATCTCAGACTTCCAGCCTCCAGAACTATCCTCCGGAGCAGCTGACCTGGCCAGCTGCTGACTGATGGATCAAGTGAGTGTCTGGCTGTCTGGCTCACTGGCCACCAGCCGGACCACTATCTGACGAGCTGACCAGTCGAATGCCTGCCAGGCTTGCAGACGAGCAGGCCAGGCTATCTGACGTCAGCCCGTTTCTGTCCCGTTTGCCTGTGGCCAGGCCTTTGAGACACCTATCAAAAGGCTGCTCCACCTTCCGGGTGGACCCTGCCCCTGGTGACTTCAGCACGTCACTCACGCCCTCCGTTACGAACTGAAAGCTTACGTCTCCCTCAGATTCACGCACTGGGGTCCTGACCTCCAAAGTGAGGTGCTGGGAGGTGGGAGCCTCTGGGAGGTGATTAGGTTACGAGGGTGGAGCCCTCGTGAATAGGATTCGTGCCCTTATAAAGAGGCCCTCAGAGCTCTCTCTGCCTCCCTGTCACACAGAAATACGTGAGAAAACGGCTGTCTGCAACCCAGAGCAGGGCCCCTGCCTGAACCCACCATGCTGGCCCCTGATCTCAGACTTCCAGCCTCCAGAACTATGAAAATAAGCGTCGGTCTGCCCAGTCACCCCGTCTGTGGTTTTCTCTCAGCACCGGGTGGGCATCCAGTGCCCTGATGGCTGCATGGGGCCGGTCACGTCTGCGCTCTAGCTGCTACATGGGAGGAGGGTTTACAGGAGGCTGGTGGTGCAGCCGGGAGGCACCAGGACGGGGACGGTCAGAGCGTCTTCAGCAGGCCCCTCCTTTGCTGCTGCTGGAGCCGAAACGCACCCTGCAAGTCATCTGGTCTAACCCACGCAAGGCACCCGGCTTCCCAGCTGGGCGCACGGCCGCTGAGCACCTGTGTCCCCCCCGGCCCTGCGCACCCTCCCCGTGCCTTCGTCATCCCTCAGCCCCCTCCTCCTCCTGGGCCTGCTCTCTCCCACCACCCCCGCCTCTGTCTCAGGGCCGCCCAGGGGGCCTGGGGTGGGGCCCAGCCTGCCCCACAAGGAGAACGTGGCAGTTCTGGAGGGAGAGGCTCCTCCTTCCCCTTCCCCACTCCGCACCCCATCCTTCTCTTTTCCAGCCTGTCCTGCCCCCGACCTGACCTTTTACTGAGGAGTCAGCTAAGTCCACCACCAGGGCTAAGCGATGGGGTGGGGGTGGGGGAGGCTGGGGAGCGAGGCAGGAGCCCTGGGGCCTGGGGAGAGTGGCGTCACCCAGCCCGGGGCCTGGCACAGCCTCCGGACGGTTCAGTGTCTTCACTCACCCAGAGGAGGCGAGGGTGAGGCGTCTAGGGGAGCTCTGAGATCCGGTCCAGATCCCCGGCCTGCAGTTCCTGGGTGTCGCCCCCTGAAGATCTGCATCTGAGAAGGGAAGGAGGCCGCCTGTGGAGGGGCGGTGCTGCTGCGCCGGGAGTTCTCTGCCCCTGCCAGTGGGTAAGACGCCCCAGGACCCTGAGTGAGACCCACGGAGGATCCAAGCCCACGGCTGAGTCCGTCGCTGAGAAGAGGCCAAGGCCTGACCCGGACTGGAGTCCCTGTCTTGGGCCCTCTGTGAGGGTCACAGCCCTGGGTCACCTGCACAAAAGTGACCCTCTGGCAAAAGAGCAGGTAGGAAGTAGGTGGGAAAGCAGCCTAGTTCAGACCTAGGCCAGAGGGCAAAGGCCAGAGTTCTGGGGGGGGGGGGGGGGTGGGGGGGGGGAGAAGGGAATTCCAAA